>PNEQ01025691.1:0-112206 GCA_003012365.1 Medauroidea extradentata
TTCACTTTCCCATACATTACAGAGCATAACCTGAGATTCAATTGGCCACGAAATTTTATGTGTTGTCATTTACGTGTATTACGTCTTTACAGAGATTGGCCTCTCTACCGTGTAAGCGTTCTCCACGGCAAGTCACGACAATATCGGCCAGCGGGAGACGCCGAACGAACCTATAGTCACTTGGAGTCTAGTCAGCTGTAAGAAAATAACGCGAATTTTGCAGGTCTCTAACAATAGGACATATATAAGGACGGGAATTTTTGGTGAAAAGATTTTTGCCCCACTTTGTTTCAGTGACTTACATGCACACCTGCAGCTCAACTTCATGATTATTGGCAGAGTGTTTTTGTGCAGACTCGTTAGTCATATGACTGTGCCAATCAGTACACGGATAACTGGCGCACATCACGTCTGTGATTTGCGGGTTTAACCTCCACACGCTGGGTGTTACGGCAACCAATCACAGACCCCATAGCAGAGCTGCAGGTGTGCACGTAAGGCACTGAAACAAAGTGCTGCAAAATTCTTTTCGCGAAAACTACCGGGCCCTATACATATACTATCTAGTCCTGTCCGAAAGTAGTGTTCAGTCAGTCATGTATACAAAACGTAGTAAACTGGTGCTCCACCACATTGGTAGCGTTGATATTATCCCAGCCTAGACGTTTATTGAAAATCTTTGTTGACGATTGGTTGGATACGTCGTGTGACTGTGTTCCTCGACCTATACGTGAGTGTTTCAAGTATTGAACAAACCATCCGTGGTGAAGCAGCTGCCACCTGTAAATAGAACCTGCTGTACGAAGTGTGGGTCTTGTTCACGCTGCCGCAACAATCAACTGCAGAACTTCTCAAGTGCAGGGAAGTCAGCTTCCTCTTAGGCCTGTAGCTTTCGTACAAGGTACGATCGAAGCAGTTCATCCTTTAAAACTTGAGCAACAAATGATGATTGGCGTGTATGGAATGTGCTACGGGCCGTGTGCTGGCAGAAGGTGTTTGCAAAACTCGTTCCAACATCTCTTCGTCAAAGCTTGGTGTGTTTGTGTGTGTGTCGTGTGTGTACGTAACTGTTATACAGGCTCCTGTCAAATTTCTCTGAACGCAATACAATTGAAGATAATGTTATAACATATTTTTCTGCTAAGGTATTTATGTGAAAAATTGTGGCTTTACAAGTATGTATGTATAGTTCACAAAATGTACCATATTGCTACCAAAAGTATCATAAGATTTACATTAAAAAATGTCATTTCTCGTATCGCAAAATAAGTACGACCAATGTAATCGTGTGATAAAAGAATATTGCAGCGCTCTGAAGAGACCGGTAAATTGACTGACTAAAGACGTGCATAAACGTGGTACGTGTCGTGTAAAGAGTAATATAGACATGGCACAGATACCTGGAGATACAATAAAGTTAGAGAGTTGGAAATGGAAGCACAACTCGTATATGAAAGGTCTGCAGGGGGAAGAAAGCAATCTCGAGGAAACCGATAGGGGCTCAGTGGGTATTTATTGCGCTGCACGGTGGGGGATTGGTCTGTGAGAACAGACTGCATATTGAACAAAGACAAACAGCGCTGCGAGCGGTCTCCAAGGGAACTTGGCTGAGCTCGGCTTACAATAAACAACAAGCCATTGTCTGCTCTAATACGGGCAGCATGCGCGCACGAGACATTTCTAATAACACTGGTGGAAATTCACGCTCGACAGAAGAATTGTTAACACTTCCTACCACTAAAAAACACGTACGTGAGAATATACACTCCAGCCTTGCGAGCCGTTATTTCAGATTTAATTGATACATGATTTCAGTTTTACGGTGTGAAGACCTGTGTCCTATAACCTAATGTATTTATCGCAGAAAAATGTTGTATGATAGTATAGAATGTCTTCATTTCATCAACGGTCGTATAAAATATTATGCAATTGTAACAAATATTTATTTATATTTGTCAATAAAACATTTTCTTACCACATACACAAATATATCGTTGGCATTTCCACAGCTCGGTTTATAAAAATGTCCTGGGACTGTCCTCCTATTGACTTGAATACTCGTGTAAACTGATCCCCTTGTTCGCTAGTAAGTTCTCAAAAGTGTGGCTCACGCCTGAAATGTAATTCCATTTCACTCCTATTTAACATTCTAATTTTTTAATGGGATGTAATAGAACATAGTACACCTTTCACGCATCAAGCTGCAATCACTTTCACACAGCAGAAGCACATACATTGAATTTCTCGCAATGTCGTTCGCAAAAATATCATTTGATGCAACATTTTTTTTTATTCAATTCGAAAAGTAATGATTTTGCGTTCACAAATTAAATAGCTTATCGGAAACAAAACATCAGTTCGTATTTAGTGTCTCAATAAATTCTTTTTGCACATTTTTTTTTCGTATCGAACCGAACGCGTAACGTGTAGGCCTATTATTTTTTATTAAAACCAGTGCAGCACGTTGTTTCAAAAATCCACTGAATTAATCAATTTACACTCTAAGTACGTGGTATTACGGCCATTGGTGCACGGAAAACAGAAATATTCTTAAAATACACACAGTGCCCGTTAGGGACACTGTACTTGCATGCTGCAGTTTCTTGTCCCGACATTTGAATAGTTTTACAGTTTTAACATTCGATCACCGCTCCATATTGTTAATCACACAAGCACTGACGTATTCAAAGGATAGTTAATAAAACACCATATGTTCCCATCCTTCTCTTTTTTTTTTTTTTTACAACGCCTCCGCATAGTTAGGGTGAAAGATTTGTGAAAAATTTACACCAACATTTGGTGTTCTTCGTGACCAATTTAATTAAATGATTGCAAAAATACTTACGAATCCTCATACTGTGCAGTGATTGGCATTTCTTAGAACCAATCTGATGAACGTACCGTCAACTAGGGTTACCTTGGACAGAAAAATTTTGTAAAATTATTTTCCAAAATTTTCGTTTCAGACATGTCAGTTAGAAGTAACTCAAGTAACCATTATTAAAAATATCTCACTTAGAAAGCAAGCACGATTTATTTCTTAACTCGAGACTACAACATACGAAATAAGAATTGCTGAAAATTTTCGTAAGTATTCCTGCTGTCCTAATTAATCCCAGACGACGGTACACTTTAAAAATCCTTGTTAGTGTTTGGAATGTGAAAATAATACGATTAAGTTCTCTAATTTCATGCTGTTTGCGAGTATTTCTTTGTTATTTTGCCAAAGCAAACCTCTGTCTTTTTTGTCTACTTTGGTGGTGTATATTTTTTTTGTGATCATTCTTATTTTTCTTATTTGGCTGTCCTTGTTATATTTTACAGGATACCATTTATGGAATGATATGTTGTGAATGTATCATGTAGACTTAAGTATACTCTGTTTATTTGTGTTTTTCTATTCTCTGTAGTTTCTTTGGACTTTGTCCAAAAAACTACATCCAGTCACTGTGTGCGACAATAACTAATCTAACAATTCAGATAGAAGTAGGACTTCATGTTTTGTCAATAGCGAGGCCATTATAAATGTAACAGACGGGAAACAAACCATGAAATAAATAACAATGGTCTCTAGGCATGAACCATTCCAGGATTCGGATGTAGTGATTTCAGGAAACCACATAAAACCAAAATCAATATACACTGGCCAGAAATCTGAACTGCGCCGTCTAAAAAGTGAGTTTAGCGGATTAACACTGCGTCACCTCAACAACTTAAACAAGTCAATTTTTATAGTTACTTTTTAGTTTACTTAATGCAAAATAACTACGAGTTTATATCTGCATACATTATACAGAATGATTTAGGACGAAGAGCGTTAATTTTGTACGGTGAGAGATTATAAAAATAACAATCGAAACTATGTTTTAAAGTAGTCATTGCTGAAAATATAGTGTAGGAAGTGCACCTTTGAAAATGTGAGTCAAATTAGGTTTTTAAAATATAATTATTGAAAAGTAAATAATAGTTCAAGAAGGAAAGTATTTACAGTTGAAAATAATGAAATAGAAAATAATTTTTTGTTATATTTAAATAAATGTGACTCAAAATGTGATGTTCAGGACAGCGTTAAGGTTGTTCAAGTGGGGAAAAAACATAATTTTATATTTGTATGAAATAGTGTTAGTTTTGTACACATTACTTGAGAGTACATATACCTCTAACGGAAAAAAATTAGCTAATCAAGTTTTCCCGTAATGGCACTTCAAAGTCAAAATTTGCGAATTTTTACTTCATACAAAACTTGAAAACCAGTTAACATAAAGAAATGAAAAAAATCATATCAAAACTACGCGTTACTGTCTATGGCCTGTAACATTTAAAACCCGTTACAAAAAATGTTTATGTTAAATAAATAATTTCAAAATTTAAATTTTTTTTGGTACTTTTAGAAATTTATTTTAAGCACAGAAATATTTTATAATGTGTTTGTATATGCTTCAAGCCGTAGACGGTGATGTGTAGTTTTGATGAGATTTTTTCCATTTCATTATATTTACTGGTTTTCAAGTTTTGTATGAAGTAAAAATATGCAAATTTTGACTTTTAAGTGACGTTACGGGAAAACTAGATGAGCTAATTTTTTTCCGTTAGATGTTAATGTTCTCTGAAGTAATGTCTACAAAACTAACACTATTTTATACAAATATAAAATTATGAATTTTTCCCCACTTGAACGCCCTTAACTGCTAGTACACTCACTTTAGGGAGGAACTGAAAACCAATGTTAAACTAATTTTCTATCAACTTTCACTGCGCAAAATGAACTCACCTCGTCCTGACACGTTCTGTTTTGGTATGCAGTGGCCGGCATCGTGTTGGCGAGTCTCATTTTTACGTCATGAATATGCACGAGGCCACCATATTCTCTGCGGGGTTGAGAGGGGAGAGGGGAGGGGCACGTGTGCGAGTGCAGGCTGGGGGGCGGACAGCGTATATCCCGGGCAGGCGACGCGTGAAGGGAAGTACGCATCGCGGAGGCGACTGCTGACGTCACGAGACGCGCCCCGCCGCGCCGGCTGCAGGCTGACGTCGGTTTGTGGACGCGGCGACGCCACAGCCACGAGGAAATAAGCTCCCTCATAAGCGAATAATGCGTGGAAACACATGCTCCACATCTCCCACTACTTGCCTCGGATCTTCTGCCACGTCACGTGTGACGTCAGCCACGCAGCGTCGAGCCCCATTACAATTCCGATACTCGTCAAATTTTTTTTTAAATGTGATGTGTCTCGCTATTGGAACTAATACAATCCACGGAGGATTTATCCTTTATCTCCTCAATAACTTCTGTTTCAGTAGATTTATCGACATCTTCTGACATGACAGAACATAAATTGGAAACTAAAGATATTTTCTGAAAGACTTAACAACCGCAGTATCTACTTAATTTTGTAACGGGAAATAACCGGTGATTAAAAGAGTGACTTACTTACGTGAACTACTGCAGTTGCCACAAAAAATAGTGCCGTATGGCTTCTAAAAATGAAAGTAACGATTAAGGTTGCCATGCCAAAGCGAAAAATTAAACAAATATATATTTTCGCCGATTTATAAGAAAAGTCAGAATTACAAGCACAGAAGGAAAACTCTCCCTTCCTCATTTACCCGTAACAGGGCGGTTATTTACAGCAGTTATAAATACGTTTACACAAGGCCAGGAACGTGATGAAGAACCATTCGCCTGGACCGTTGTTGGGAGACTACAAAAACCATAATTAGGATGTTCCGAGCTGGTTATTGCACCTAGGTATTACCGAATCTCAAGTCCATCTTGTTAACGGAGTGACACCTGGCTCAGTCGGCCAGAAATGTTCAGAATTTTGTCCGTGTGGAAAATTTGTTTATGAAAAGTTCATCCTTCCTTTTTTTCCATGTTTGTAGAATTGGATGGTCTGTTCTACAATAACACGTACGTGGATATGACGTAAACCTAAGACACTCCGAGGCACGTCTTATACATACGTATTCATGGAACAGGGATGGTCAACTGATAATTCTTCCATATCTGTGAATCTCTGTGGCCAATTCGTACTAAGGAAATGTTCACTACATTTATTACTATATTTTCATACTGATGGCAATATTGTTGACTGATGTAGTTTCCATCCATTTTCGTAACCTAAAAATGTAAGCAAAATTTTTAAAACATGAATATTTATTGTTTAATATAAATATTCCAACCATCATAACCAAAGAGGAATGTGTTATTCGGGTCAGTCACATGAACAGTTACACCAAATATCGTACGATATTTGGTTACACCAAACCACGGCCATAGAGGAACAGGTCTGAACACTTGGAGTTGAAAACTGACCCTCATATGACTGATTGGCGCCACTGTCACTCTGGTGTTGTTTTAGCATTGCGTAAATGTATCTACAAGGAACAAGCACGTGTCGGAACTGCTAGGAGATGTGGTAGTACGACGCTATATTGCAATGTTAAAACAACACTTCATTGCTAGTGGCGCCTTCAGTCATAACAGGGTAAACTCAATAGCTTTGTTAGACAGGTCAGTGTCCAGACCTGTAATTCTAAGACCGTGCACCAAACTCTTAAAAATGTTCTGTATATTTAATTCAAAAACTTGGAGTGGCCTGTGTTGATACTCCAGTATTTCAAAACAAATGACACGTAACACTCATATCACTTACTTAGTAATTACAAAACTATTCAAACGCAAGTGTAATAACAAAGTCATTAACAATCGAAGGAGTACAACTGAAGCACGTAAACCTAGAGAAACGCGCAAAAAAACCAACAATACTATGAAGTTACATTACGAATTGGCATGATTGACCATCTTACCTATTCACTTATGATTAAAATGCAAAATCGATAGCGCAAATTAAGTGAGACGATGGGAAACAAACTTTAAAGGAATACTCGCAGATGCCGAGCAGGCTGTACAATTCCGCGGCAACGTGTTGCAAATTTATTAAATAGAGATACACAGCATAACCTATAAACCCCGGCATCGTGACTCTAAAACAAAACACAGAATATAAAAGTAACTAACTACTGCCCACAAATTTGTTCGCCGCGTGGTTTTCAATTTATTGCCTCTTTAAATTATATATATACGTGTATATATTATATTTTACAAAATATATTTTTCAATAAAAATCAAATAAATAATTTATACAAGGTTTTGTTAATATTTCTTCCCTTCAAAACAAATATAAGTTATAATATGTTTACTGGTAAGAAAATAATAAATAACATAAAAAAGTTTCAATTTTCTGAAAATGTAAAAAATAATGTCGGTTATTTTTTTTCTTCAGAATGATGTTAAGTGTCATTGATGACTATTTTATAAGCATTTTGAAACAGAACTTCACTTTCCGTTTGTTTGCATTCCTTTACTAAGCATTTATTAAGTCAAAGAACAATAACCTAAAATTGATAACATTTCAGTGTATGTTGCTGAATAAGCAAGCGGAAGTAAATGCGCATTTTCTTTCGTTTCCTTCGTCCGCTTTCGTGTTATTACGCTTCAGTTACATCATAAAACGTGCCTTGCAAAGGAAGGGAATTTATATCCTGTGCTTTACACTGAACCCTACTGTAGTCAACGTCATCTGTCGAGGCTGCATGGCTTGTACAATTCACTACGTATCTGCTATGGAGAGGTGAAATTTAAGAGAAGTCTCAAGAGCTGAGAACAATGTAATTAGGTGAGTGTATACATTTTTATGTAAGCTAACCGTCTGTTGATAACGGTTTTTACAGTGGTTGTAGAAATAATAAAATTACTTGATGTATAACTGCCAACGATTAACGATTTTCATAAAATACAGTAGTACTAGAATAATTAAAAAATTCAGTAGGTAGGTACTTCACTTTCCTTTTCTCCAAAATGAAGGAAAAT
The DNA here is from genome assembly GCA_003012365.1 of Medauroidea extradentata. Lineage (NCBI taxonomy): Eukaryota > Metazoa > Arthropoda > Insecta > Phasmatodea > Phasmatidae > Medauroidea > Medauroidea extradentata. The sequence continues at coordinate 7,874 of PNEQ01025691.1, forward strand.
AGTGTGACAGTCTGAAATTCGACACTAAAATCTTGTAAACGTTACACTGAAAGATATTTATGTAATAAATTAGTGATTTTAATGTCGAAGGCCTCACGCTCTCTTTACATATCTTGTCCGTAGTTGCCACTCTGGCTACCGTAATTCCAGAAACATATATTTGTTACTAGCTGGTCCAGCGAACTCTGTTCCGCCTTAGAGGTAATAAGTAAGCAGATTTTGGATTAAGTATTTTAATGATTCTTTATTTCTCATGTATTTTGGTGCATAGGTTGCACTCTTCATTTGTTTTATTATCAGGCGCAAGAACATACAACGCAGATCGTCTTCCTACCCGTGAACATGCTTTGTCGGGAAAGATTCTATCGTCTTGGTCGCGGCATTGTCAATGATGATTCAAAGATAATACAAATTACTGATTATTACTGATTATTGATTTCTGACAAAATTTATAGTTATCAAATTTTCAAACATACTTAACCATAGACAAAATTACGTTTAGCTGTCATTTGCATTTTGTTATTCCATGTCATATGCGTTTTTGTTATACCACATTTTATAGTGACTTGTATTCTCTTTGACGTCACACGGGAACGCGGTAGAACGGGATAAAAAGTATCCTATGTCCTTCTCCTGGTTCCAAGCTACCTCCCCACCAATTTTCAGCCAAATTAGTTCAGCCAGTCTTGAGTTATAAATAGTGTAACTAACACGACTTTCTTTTATGTATATATATATATTTGAGATAACTGAAGTACATTTTCACTAAACTGTGTATTTAAATTACACACTGATGGACATTACTTTTAAAAGTGATGTCTACATACACTTTAACCTATAATAAGATGTACTAAAAATGGCACTGATTTTATTTTTTTACACGGAGGTTGTCAGTGAGAAAACAATGCAATATCGTTACACCGTTAAATAAATAATATAATTATATTTTCTAGATACCAACCGGCCAATTATGGAGTGTGACAGAACACTTCCACACACGCTCCAACTGCGATGCAGTGTTGCCAAGTTGTCAAATAACCTCTTCTAGGCCACTGTGTAAATAAACGCGTTGCTTTTGGATATAGTGTGTTAATTTTGCATGGTAATAGCAGACTAAGAAGTAAATTTTACATAAAATTATCCAAATTCAAGGTTAAGTTAATACAATTGAAACAGAGCAAAAAATTTCAAACCGTATTTAAAATTATATTTGTTTAAAAATTTAATTTTAATAATCACTTAATTTTATTCAGTTATAGTCGAATAGAGTCGAGCAATAAAAGTTCAGTGTTGATATTTTTGTTTAGTAACAATAATTTTCCGGTCGATTTTCAAGGAGCATTAATCCAACTGTATTCACTTTACGGACAAAACTAATACGTATTTGAGACTTTTTATTTACTTTCACCACGAAAAATTAACACACTTCATTTTGACTGACCGAGAATTAGCCTACATATACAATCTCAATTATAAAAATTCTAGTAATGTATATTAGATAGACAATAAACAGTCATTTGAAACCATATTTGTGTCAACTGAAAAATAAAGTTTATAACGGAAGGCCATCTTTCGATTCTTAAATTAATATCCTATCTAATCTAATTCATCATTTAACTTATATGAAATTAATAGTTAACGGAATATCCAAATAATTTAACGTAATTACAACTAAAACTGCGTTAGCATTTGAAAGGGAACGGACACGGGAGTTTTAGATTTTATTTAGATAAAAGAAAATATTTCGACAATGTCCGCAAGGATGCTGTAATTTAGCCGCTACATGACGGTAAATCACATTGACTATCCCGTACTAGCAGTCACATGGCATCATGTTCCATCATGCCTGATTGAATAACTGCCATTCATACATTAGGAGGCCTTCGATGCACTAAGCTTTGCATTCACGGTACGCTGATTCGTAATTGACAGCCTTTATGAATTACACATAACGTTTTGTTCGTTTTGTATAGTTCTGGATGGTTAAAACATAAATTGATAATTTGCCCCAGACGATAGTATTCTCCAGAGATGATTAAGTTAAATAAATATAATGTACAAATTTACTAAATAAAATTATTTCGTTGTGCACGTTTCGTTAGTACCTTGCGTGTTATTAAAAAGTTATTAGAAAACTTAGGCTAACACACTAACTGCGCCGAAAAAAATAAATATTCATTTCAAATAACTATTTTAACAAGAATGTATCATAATGTCTTAAGTTTGATGCACAACTACTGACTTACTGATCAGCCAGGTTAGCTACACTATATGTATCGTATCGTGGATAGCTGCTACGTCAAACACCATAGTGTTAATTTTTTTCAAATAGTATGCAAATTTTTAAGTTATTGATTTAATTAATATTGTCTTGGTTAAATTTATATTTTTTTTCATAGCCTCATTTCGCATATTATTTAATCCTCATCGTAAAAATAACTATAAATTGTGGGCCACCAAATCTACGTTTTTTTTATATACGTATATAGTACATTCTGAGCATTTTAAACTCAGCTAATGATAGTATTCCACCATTAAGTTCGATTGTATTTTAAAGTTTACATCACTACACCATGCGTGAAATAAAAACTAGAGAAGCAGCTAGGGACTGATAACTTCAAGTTGTAGTCATTAGCATAATTTTTTTACATGAAAAATATTTATTGACCTTACATGTCGTGTTGCGGCGAAAGTTATGACATGCGTAGACATAAAATTAGCATTTGAAATACAGTCGGTTAGAAGAGCTCATATAATGTAAATATATTAACCCTTTATATAACGGTATTTATTGTAAACACCGCATTGGGATTAAGCCCGGTGCTCTCTGATCCCCTATATACATTTTTAATGTCAATTTTAATTTGTGTGAATTCTGCGGTGGAGTGTTCTCTGTTACTAAATTTTTTTCATAAATGTTGTAAACGCAATGAAAAAAATCACAAAAAAAAAATATTGTATTATAGTAGGATAACACGTACCCTGTCCAAACACTGCTAAACTCACCAAGAAAATGTTTAGTAACTAAAGCAAATTATTCACGGAAATGCATTAACGAGATGTTTATACTAATAGGTAAAGAATACGCTCAAATTAAAATGTTGGAGGAAGACAGCACTTCGAGCCCTTTTACACCTGGGACCGCGTTTTAAACATAAGACTACGGGAAATGTAATACATTACATACGAAATTTTAAGAAAAGTATTTTCAAACTTAAAAGTTTATAAATATTGTTTACTAATTGTAAACTCTTTGGTGGATATTTACATTTTTATACTAATATGAAAATTATACCTAGCGTGGCCTTTAGTACTGCCCTTTTATAGTTTTTCCTGCATTAACGTCCGAAAACCAGTAAAATTAATAAAACATATTTTGCGTAAATTTTGCACTTTCGAACACCTGCTACCTTTAAAGAAAATACATCAACTAAACCATAGAAATAAAATATGTTAATATCTCAGTGTAAAATAAAATTTCCTTTGTAACAAGAATTGTTTCTCTAAATTTTATTAGACGCTACGTTTTACTTATTTATTATTTTCTATGTTGTTTTCAATCCTGAGTGATTTCCACGCCTAGAGTGGCATTTCTACCGTGAGGAATAAAACCTGGTGAAATTTCTGCGCTGAGTTCAGAAACAACACACATACATTTCAATGTCCTGTTTATTGTCACAATGAACCGAGTTTCATCATTTCAACGGTATGTTTCAGCGAAAAATAACATCGTTTGGAATCAGAGACAAGAGAAAAGTACAGATGGAGCATTAGCAGTCGATACTGAAGCCAATGTTGACTTTGTTTATTCAGGTTGCAAAATGGCGGAAAGCAATCAGCTGTTCCTGTGGATGTATTGAGAAACGAGGTTATGGTTGGCCAACCCACAACCGCAGTACTCGGCAGTATTCGAGAGAGTGTGTTATAGAACTTTTTCAGCATTTATCGCAGTTTTCTAAGAAACGAAAAAGTAGAGTTTTAGTTGTCCCTTTAGAGAAATGTGAAATACTAGATTCCGAAGCAGTATGTTGAAAGGCTGTACAAAACGAAGATGGAATATGCGAGAAAGTCTAAAATTATGACGCTGCCTTATGTCGGTACTCAGTAAATGTTGATAAAACTGTCGTTCGCCAAACAGTTCTCGAATATTTCTAAAGGCAAATAAAGACTCCTGCATAGATTCCTTAGTACTGCCTGCTTTCCGAAATGTGTATAACACATAAAGTTAGTTACATCATCAGAACAACAGTGCAACGACAGAAGACCTGTCCAAGAGAAATTGACAGACATTGTGCAAAGAGTTATACTGCATCCTGTGTACGGCATGGATAGCATTAAAAAAATGGTTTTTTCTCGAAATGATGTGAAATACAATAACACAGAAATATGAGCAAATTTTCGTCGTCAAATCTAAAACAACAGACACATCGCTGCTTCCTGAAGTGACCCCAGGTTAATGGCAGAAAGTACTGTTGTATGCTGTGTATCTGAGGGCCGGGTGGTTGGAAGCTGCGTCGAAACACCTTATGGACTAGCCTATGATCCACAAGCTGGGCGGCTACGTGGTGGGAGTTATGCCGAACTACGTCCACAGACCTGTGACAACTGCGCCTTAACCCTACGAGACCGGCCTATAAGGCTCAAGTCACGTCTTAAGCATGATGTAATGTATATTGTTAAGACTCCTGCAATTCGGGGAATCCCCGGAGTTTCATCCGAGTATATAAGCACCGAATCAACAGATTTGGAGGGAGTTCGCTATTGGTCGTGCTAGAGGAAGGTGTTATGCTTGTGGAGAGAGACTGGTGAAGACATCTTGGTGACATCAGAGTCAACTGTGAGGCTACAGGCTCATACCTTCGGAGCAGTATTGGGCGAAACAAGAGGAACGCTGCTGCGGGTCGATAGACAACAAGGAGGTGCGCGACAGGAGTTGAACTGAAGACCTCAGGAGTGAAGACAGTGGTGCACTCGGGGTGCTGCGCAGGACATGGTGAGCCATCACCACTCCGGACTGTTACGGTTGTACATTGTCACTATTTAAATGACTGTTGATTGGATATATGACTGATTTTTTATTGTGATTTGTTGTCTTTAATTAATTGATGTTAGACATGTTTTGTGCTTTAATTGTCGAAGTTAATGAACGTTTCTGTGACACAGTAGTAAAGTAGTAATTGTGTGCATAATTAAATGTGTTGTGAAATTTATAGTTTATTACTGTTTCGTATATTTTTGTAAGCTTTGTGAGCTGGTAAATCAATAACTTAATTCAAGTCTTTTTTTTATTTCTAATTATAAGACCTCTACCCCAAAGAGCTTAGAGAATAGCCCACGTGTAAGTTTTTGTTAAACTTGTAACAGTACTAAGCTCATTTTATGCTAACCTGAGTTCTGAAGTAAATAAATATCGTTATAGGCCTGTCATTATACCATACCAGTTCTTAATCGGGTGAATTTGTATTACGCGCCTACTACTATTTCCAACCAATGAAACTGTGTACACTTAGTGTCATAAAAAACAACAACACACATTTCAGTACTAAATTTAAGTTATCAAGCCATGACAAGCGATAGAGTGCCAAAATTCTGGTACCGACGGAAAGGAAATTTGGTACGGTACTCTATACAAGGAGGATTATCAACATGACGAATCATAAAAAAAAAATTACTTTTAATCCTTTTGGATTACGTTAAAATACGTACATTTATTTCTGTCTTAAAAACCTTACCACAGTTATGTTAATTAACAGACACAAAATGTTTCGTAAAATACGAAACACAATTTCACTGTTCACGTCCAACAATGTCGTATAGCTTACCGTTAAAGACTATTGTACACGGAAAACATCAGGCGACGCGGGAAGAACGGAACGAAATAAAACAATGAATATTATTGCGGACGAATCAGAACGGAATACGGATATGCGAAAAAAAATAGCTACTGACAGACGACCTAACGTAGATGTTATAAAGAATTATGACGAAAAATACTTCCGGTTAAAATTGTTAATGGATTTGTTTGTTATGTTTGCGCAACATTCTGACATATTTTTACGGTGGCAATTGTTATTAATCTATACTTCTGGTATATTAGAATAGAAATTTGAAAGAAGTATCGTACATCCTTAAGTACAGGTAAGTGTACCAAAACACTGGTACGTTTAACATTGTATCAGTAGTTCAATTACTAGTAAATAAAATGTACGAACTTGTCACCTGCTAACCAGAATTGTAATACCAAGCGTATAGCGTCTTTGATTATGTATGGAACGTGTCCATCTATAATGTACATGAGATTAAAACTATCTTATTAGTATGTGGCGGGGGTAAACTTTTCAAACTGCCAATGGCAAAAATAAAAAAAACCTAAAAACATTCCGCCCATCAAAACTTCCAGAATAAGCATACATATTATACTGTAAAACTTTCTAGTGGCACGAAGGAACCACACTCTAAAATTAGTTTGTATATTTGCCACAGGTACGTATAGGAGTGCTAAGAAAGTAGGTATGGTAGAATAGTTTCCCAGACATTCATGATAGCTCTTCTAAATTTTTTATATATAACAGTTAAACGTATACTGAAGTTACCAGACTTGTATTGTAACAAGTGTAAAAGTGTGCATATTTACAAGGCGGAAGTAAGGTAACTGTACCATACTACGTTTACGTTAATTACTTACTAAACATTTTAGGAAGCCTTTTTTTACAGTGCAGCGCCACATGATACGACAGTAGTGGTAGATCACAGTTTGTTAGTCAATAGGCAATATCCATCCCGCACTAAATAGTACAGAATCTTCACCCACTTAGTGCATTGTGACATCTAACGCTGAGTCACTGCTTGAGATCAATGTGTGTGTGTGTGTGTGTGTAATCTGCTACATCACACTTCAATTACACGACGTGTGTGGACATGTGTGGTTTGCAGTTGTTACCGCGCTAAATGTCAAAACCAAATGTCTCAGGGGAAAAGAATGATCGAAACGTGTTTGTTTGAAGAGGGGCGTGAGCGCATGGTCCATTGGATAATCATTACGAGAGAACAAATGCCCAGTAATATACAACCACGAGACCTGAACGTACTCCAAGTAATTACTTGGCGAGCAATCACAGAGAAAGCATATCGTCGACAACACCATGGACGCGAGATTGAATAGCTCACATGAACGTTTTTGATCACACACAGCTGGTCATTTAAAAAGGTTCTCTATCACAGAAGCGGCTGACTCAAACGGCAGAAAAATAGTGTGCGGATGTACACTGTGATTTGATCCACTTTTTTTTTTTTACGTTCTGAAGGCTTTATGCACCAACCGCAGCGTACTGATGTCAAACACACCCATTTAATAATAAATTGTTGCTTTGCCATAGTAACGTTTAAAACTATTTCAATAATGATATATTTACTAACGTGTACCTTTTCAATATGAAACAAGACATCAAAAACATCAGCTATTGTTTTCTTCTTGTACGATAGTTTGTAACTAAGTTATTGTTAGTTACCAAAAGTTTTCATTATTTGTTTACCACTGAAATAATGTAATTCGTGTTACGTTTAACAGTAGCTGATAAAGCACACAAAAATATATTAAGATAATTGTGCATAAGCAAAAGTAATGAAAGTAATTTTATATACGTACACGTGTGTGTAGGAACAAACTATACGGTTACTGAGAGTACATCTAGTACATTGTTTGTAAACATGACTGTCAAGTTCAAATGTGCAATGTTCTACCGCTGCAGCCCGACGTGGGTGGACATCTAACATACAAAATGCGTCTCTGAAAATTCTGCCGTGCTAGTAGGTAGGAAAATCTCTTCGTTTACAGCCGGCAACAGAAACGCAATCAGTAAGGTGAGAAACTTTATGCAAGACTAAAATCTCAGGAAGCCGTTGCATTAGATAATAGAGTGTTTTTAAATGTTAGCGGGATAGTTCATATAGGCCACGTTACAGACACGTGTAAAACATCGGGATTCACAGCAAAGACTGAACCTTTACTCGTCGTAAACGATGAATTGTCTTATTCTTCCTTTCAGTCAGTGTTTTCTGTTCTTCGACAGTATTGGAGTTCCGTGGGGCAATGTTCAAAGGAGTACAGCTAGCTATTCTCCGAACACACACACGCACTGAAAAGTGAACTGTAGTGAACCTGTGATAGCTCTCCTTCTGTGGTACCAATCAGTTCTATAGCAGGGTGATCTACTGCATCGACTGGCATGTAGGACCAATTTGATATATCAGTCCCTTATAAGTGTTTTTCTTCTTGGCAAACCGCTGTTTAATGATGGGTTGTTGTATGAACCCAGCGAGATATCCTCTAGTGTCTGGGACGCGAATTACGACGCGCAGGGCTTGGCAGCCTTTCATATACATTTGTTGTGTATTGTGTTGCTCTGTTTCTTCCTTACACTTATTTTTAGGTACGGATATTACCGTAGCTGTTGTCAAGTAAGCAAGAATTTAAACTTATTATATTGCAGATTTATATTCCCCCTAATGCATTGCTATACAAATTATTTCACACGTCATTTTGTGACCCAAATAGACAGTGTTTATACACACAAGTAGAACACATGACAGATGTTGCTATAACGGCGGAAGTAATTATCCATAGCAATTTGTTCACAAGAATATATAGTTACCTGTATGATGCATGTTTTTGTTTCCTAAATTCTTATCTACCTACTACAGACAGCAGGCTCTCGTAACCGGGATAGTGAGTTTTTCTCGTCCGTTGGACAAAAACGTTACAATGAAATACTAACTTGTTGAAGTGATGCGTGTATAATAAAACATTACATTAACAAATATACTGCTTTATTTCGTATTTTGAAAATTTTAATGTAATAACGAAAATTGTGTCATGAACGTGGCAGTCCTGAAACTGTCTCCATCATTCATTGTTGCTCCGTCATGACCGTTGCATGTCAAATTCCCTCGTGCCGATGCACGTTACATATTTCTTTAATTGGGCTATATTGCAATAGGGCCTAAGTTTAGTTTAAAAATGCCGAACGGTCAGAGTTATTTAACGGCTTTTGTATGTGAACATTCAACTCACCAGAGAGTATATAATAATAATAATAATAATAAAAGTAATAACAATAAAAAAATCAATAATAATAATATTAGCAATAATAATAACTCACGAAGTATAACCGCCAAAATAAATCATTTTAAAAAGAATGCACGGTGATAATGACTTATGAATGGAAATTGTGCTAAATTGCGTGTTCTGACGTTGGTATTAAGTATAGGTACATTGTAGCAATGTATTAGCCTACTTCGAGCGTCTTTAGTGAATCTAAGGATCTCATTGTTTAATATGGGAGTCTGGACTCTCTTATTCTCCATGCAGTTAGCGTGATAACCAGTTTCAAAATGTAGCTGTGTTATCTGAGTTCACCGAATGTTATAGGAGTGATCATTCCGGTTTTGGTTGGTGAAATATCTTTCCTGACGCCTAACATTGTTCATCCCGTACACCAGAAGGTACATATAACACGGGAAGGAACGAAGAAAATTTAAATATTATTTAAATACATTAGCATACTAACAGTAGATAGGTATCTGCCGATTATGTAACCTTAATGGCAGCTTACTATTGTGGCTACGTTGCTAAAAACTAGAAATACGTTTAGTGTGTGGATAATCAATTTTCCTTGTTTCTTAAAAACCTATTTATTAATAACTGAAACGTGAATATTTGTCAATTATTCAGTTGTATCGATATTATAGCTATTACTATCAAATTTAAAATAAATTGTTTTGTGAGGGTCGGTTATGTGAAAAGTATTTTCAGAAAATGTGTTTTATACTTAAACTAATTTTCCGTAGTCTTACGAAATTTGTTGCTGCGAATGATAACTCCGATGTTTTGTCGTTACATAGAACTCACTCACTCGGCAATGTGTCCAGAAATAAAACGATATCAGTTAAATCATTGTACAAACAGGTAGCGGAATGTTGTTGGTTTCACAAGCAAGGGTAGGCCTATTAGCAACTGCTTGCACTTGCATGACGTCACGACGTTATTTCCCCCTCGTTATCCATCCTCGGCTCCTGTAATGAGCGCTTTACATGCAAATCAGTAAGCAGAAGAGGTTACTCGTACCAGGTCAAGGACGCGCTATAGCCTCACGCTCACCTTTAAATAATTCTGTCCTTCATACACGACCCGTATACAATCAACTCGTTAAAAATAAACTATTTATGTGGAAACTGATATCTGCAGTAGGTCAGCTCGTTATATTTCTATCGTCTGCTAGAAATCGGTTGTGATCTCTGGCTTTAATGTTAAGTATTTGCGTGTTGGTTAATTGTCTTAAATTTTAATTAATACACATGCTATGAAATTATGGCATAGGTCATTTGGGATAAAGTGAACACTAAAAATTTAACCTTTAAAAATATCACTAGCCGTTACTGCATATAGTTCAACATTATCTATAGTACCATTACTGCTTGAATGGTTGGCAGCGAAATTACGCAGTATAGTTCCGTGTGTTTTTCTATTTAAATACAGCATTATAAAAATAAAATCAACCCAAATAGACGTAATTGCATTACATATAATTAATAAACTTATTTTTATTCAACAGTATCGATTCATACTGACTGCGCGATTTATCTTACATGCGCAAACATTAAGTGTTGTGTCCACTGAGGATAGACATGTCCCGTCGTTAGCCGTTACATGCGGAAAGATACGAATTCGCTAAAAATATTTAGCAATACTTTTTTGAGTGCTCACTTTATCCCGAATGATCTATGATATATTCACGGAAGTATAACTCACTTCACTTTAGGCATTCTAGGTCAAATGGTATAAAATACAGTAAACACATTGTCGATAAACGTTACGTTAGCAACTTAACTCATAGCATTTCCCGTAAAAGCATTTTGCTCAAACATTTATTTTAGAAAAAAAATCCCCGTTTGTTGATAAATGTGTAGAAACAAAACAAAGACATTTATTTCGAACAGTTGAACTTTTCCTGTAACCAATTCAGTCAGGGTGAACATGAAGTTTATCTCTACGTACACACTTACATGCGTACAGGTAAATAAATAGAAATACAAGCATATATAAATACATTTGCCCCTACTGCATTTTCTCGTATAAACTTTGATACTTACATACACACATAACATTCCAAACAAAATAAAGTATAATAACTTATAGTAAAAACTAGTCGATTATGAAAATGGGTGCATATAAGTTTAATAGGATTTGTGTAATACGGCGGAGAAAACACATGAATTATATTCTGTATGTATCTACATGTTTTCTTAGAGATATGTCAAACTTCATGTATAAAATGAAGTGTTCCTACTTGCTCACTATCTCAAAGTAGTGGTGACTCCCGGTCTGGCCACTCTGATGTCGGACTTCCGTGGTTCTCTGTAATAGTTCCTGTCGAATGTTGTACTGGTTACTTACTGCAAGCAACAGCCGCTTCCCTGCATGCTCCTAATTCGCTGAGTGTCTGATTCTGTCTCCAATGACTACGCTGTTGTCGATACGTAAGAGGCCTTACCTACTTACTTAACTGCTGCATGAATAAATATAATGATATAGGTGAGTTCAAGCAAGTTGCGACGATTTATTTCGACACGTGTTTCTTCCCTCTCTAATAATTTTGTGGGAACATGGCTGTAAACATTTTCTCGCGTGTAAGAAATAATAATAAACTTGAAAATTCAATACAAATTGATAGTTTTAAATAATGCATTGATTTTTACCGATTTCGGAATTTTTACTGGTAACTGGTGCAAATTTAAAGACCCCTACATTTACGCGAGTAACTCGTGAACTAAGCAAACAAGTATTTACTTCAAGACGTTACGTCTCTTACTTCGTCGTTTTAAGACCCGTTGATAAGAAATTGCCAAAATGTAAAAAACTAACCTCCGACTGTGAATTAAGCTTCCGTCATTCATACAATCGAGTGTATAGAGACGGGAAATATTCAGAAACCAAGATGTATGACCAAATTTGTAATATACCAAACAAGCAGTAAAGTACGTAAGAAAAGTCCTTCATTATCACCCGAATAAATATTGGCTTCCATAGTTGGAGATGTATGAATAATGAGAGTACGTAGTGGTAAGAGTATAATGTGCAAGGAAGCGGTAGCAAGTGCTCGTTGTTCGATAGTCGACTGCACGTATCGACCATGCGTGGCGGTTTCTCGACTATTCCTCGCACGAGTTACGAGTCTAACTACGGCAGATCACGACCTTGTGCGGTCCAACCTCCAGGTGTTGCGGACGTCGTGGTTTCCTGCCAATGCTGGGCTATTCCTCTTACTCTTCCTGTTTCTCTCTCTCTCTCTCTCTCTTCCTCTTCTGAGAGAGGTAGGGTACACTGAAGAGAGACATCTTCTCACAATGGTAGGTTCTCTTGTGTGGCATCCGAGGACTTTGAAATTATATCACGATATTTACAAAGAGAAGTTCAAATTTACACATATTACATGGTGATTTACCTAACGCAAACTACTGCACTTTTTTTTTAATACAACAACAGTAAAAATGCCTCAGAAAAATTTAGGTTTTACGTACTTTTGACATGTAGCATTTACGTATGTTTTCATAAGACTGTCTATAAGTATCATTACTATCCCGGTAATTGTTACAACGTAAAGAATACATTATTGTTATGATTTACTTCAGTACCCGCCATTTTGAAATAATAAAAATTCTACATTTAATTTGACCAACAAATTTTCTGTAATAGTTTATGCTTCAACAAGGCAGAGGGAATAGTTTCTTACATTGTGTACAGTTGGCATTGTTTTAATACTATTGCGTATACTATACATTTGACCATCCGTAGATAAAAATTACTTACTTTCTCGGAAGGTTACTAGTAAAAAGCTAAGAAAGGTGGTGAAGGTGTGACAATTTGGTAACACTTAAGAAGCTAATGTCTGCGCCATGTCAGGCGTGGAATTATAATTAATCTAATTATACGGAACGTACAGCGAAAATTGAAGACTTTGAAGATGGTTACTCATCCCCCTTAAGAGTTCATAATATTTTGTATAAAATTAAGTTCATAAACGGATTGAAAATATACGATTTAAAATTGTTTATATTAAAAGCCTTAATCATAAGTAAACAAATTTACTTCAAACATAATGTTTTAAATAACGGTTAAATAATTTCAGAAAGTATGTATCTTTATATGTGCAACATTTAGTAATATGTGTGGAGCCAGTGATTTTTGGTGAAAAGAATTCTGCAACAATTTGTTTCAATGCCTTATGTGCACACCTGTTTTTCTGCCTAATAGTCAGTGATTGGCTGTTTATAACTTTCGGCGTCTCGGGGTCCTACCCGCAAATCTCGGTGTGTTGTGTCGCGGTAACATTGTTCTGGTTGGTGCAGTCAAATGTGCCACACCTCTGCCCTATTATATTCTGCCTATAACCACGGACCAGATTTGCAGGTGTGCACATAATGCATTGAAACTAGTTGTTGAAGAATTCTTTTCACAAAAAATCACTGGCTCTATATACGTGTTATTTAAAAAAAAAAAGAAAATTATTAGTAAAACAATGAAAAAAAGAATGCTCCGCTGCCAACACACTGGCGATAAATATCGTGATAATTGCTGAATATTTTAACACATTTTGTGCTAAGAGGTCAAGGTAATACATTAAGCCAGTATGTTTTTCTAATGAAATAACACAATTTATACTCTTAACTTAGTTTTTGTACTAAATATTCTTGGTGGGAAATTTATGATTTGGTGAATGCAGAGGACACTGTAAACTTTAAAATCTTAAACAAAATTAGTAAATAAAATTATTATGTATCATAAAGTCACAATTCTATTAGTGGATAGTGATACAAAATATGTTTTCAGTACCACGTTCCTATACGGTGGTTTCTATTAATTAAATAATTAAAGTTAAACTACAGACCGACACTGGATACCTGATTATTACGCTTACAAAAAGATGTATTTGTGTACAGTACACATGTATAAATAGGGCAATTGATATAAGGTTTTGCTGCGTACATAACTTTTTGCTTGCTGATGTCTTAGCAGACACAAACAAATAATTATATTAAAGCCTTTGTAAATAACAGCCAATGTAATTAGTGTATTAAATAAGCCAACATAAACAGTATTATTTCTGCGTATATCAATTCCCATTCCAATAACGTTTGCCGTATTCTCATAACACTGGTACAATATGTAGCATTGCTGAAGTCGCACGGACTGGTGAAGTTTCGCTATAAATCACACAGCTTGTCTGAACGTAAAAGAAGCGCATCGTTGAAAGAAGAGTGTATTATCAGTGAGACAAGGCTCTCTGTCTAGATGTGAAGGAAGGCTGTGGTCTGGGAACAATGGCGAGTTTATCTAGCAGTTGGAGGCGGGCCAGCTTGACGAGGAAGATGTATCTATTCAGCTGCAGCTTCAGTGACACCTGCATGCCCGTGCTGACACTCGACACATGGCGTGTACAAAGATGATGTCACAATGCAGCAGCAGGATGGATAGTTCCTGGCTAACCAGGAAGTCCTGTGATGTAGTTTGCTCTGCCTCCGTCCTGGAAGTCTCACGTGGGCTGAGGCTTTCATTTAGATACTGGTTCAAAAGAGTATTCTGAACAATGTGTGACTAATTTCTTAATTTGAAAATTTTTAATATTTTTTCTCTACACTTTGTTGAACTCTTTAATCCATTGAGCTAAATATTAAAACCGAAATTTGTAAGCAGTATTTATTCTTTTTAAACGTGTTTACACAGGAAAATAACAGAAAGATTTCTCAGATTTTTCAAATCATTAATTTTTAATCATATACATATAATTTTTTACTAATACTTTGTGTCTCTTTTCTTGCTAGTTCTGACAAGAAAGCATGGTTAAATACGGTGATTTATTGCTACCGGTTTGTAATAATTTGAATATCTACATCTGTATTCGATTTTCCTAAATTATTAATCAAAGCAAATCAAGTTTTAAAAAATTTGTTCTTAATTGTTTAGCAATTAAGTTAAGTGCTAAGTGGAGGTAAATTCAGTAACACAGACTCTCAGTGTCTGTTACTACCACACACAGCCGGAGTAGTGACTGAGACATACTTATTACGAAAAGTGTGTACGATAATATACGCTTTTGCTGGCTGGTTTCCATTGTATCTTCTTATCTCTAGCCTGTGATGCGTATTATTAAAATGATCAAAAAACAAGAGTATTAAATATTGGTATTTTTCGCTAAAAAAATTCCCGCATATGGGCAGCGTATTTACAACAGCACACGTTAAGTTTCACGTCTGGTAACAACTTGGTAGTTGGTGAAATTCTCAAAAGAGTATAACTGAGAATGTATTCGCTACGTCATAATCCAGTGACTTTTGAACATGAGAATTAACCTTGTTTAAAACGCTATTTTTAATTAATTGCATGCGTTTTAGTGTATCGAAAATTTAATTTCGATAAAGCGGAGTGATATTTATCAAATAAATTGTATTGAGGCGTTAAAGTATAAAAATAACGAAGGTTAATTTATATAATTTTAAAGTTTATCGAATCAGTACGATATAAATTCATTGGGATTTCCGAAATCACTCTAGCCTAATGAAAGGATGGTTACTTCAGACAGGCATTTCACTTTTCATTGAGATTCTTAACGTTGCGTTACCAGAATACACTCAACATTTCTAAAAAAAACAAAAGCTATGTAGCAATTTGACTGCTACTGAGTTTCAGGCTGTTATTATTGAAATGGATCGCTTTCAATATACAAAATGTGTAAAACTCTTGGCATTTAGTTGTAGTCATAGGAACAAATAACACACGCCATTGAAAGTGGTTGTCTGAACAAGGCACCATTACGAGATTATTATACTGCGTCATGAGCATAATTAATATCCGCTTAGAAATATCGTTGAACTTTATTCGCGTGTATGCCTACTACAGGTATACCACCAGAGAGCGAAAATTTAAAAATGTGTGCTTTTGTGATCCATTTTAAATACGATTATCTTGGTGCAGATAATTTCAAAGTGTACAGGCATGCATAATACACATTTGTCATTAACACCACGTCATAAAAAGGTAGGGTCACAACTGAATATATCATAGAGGTGAGTTGGCCACGAGAAAACTGCAGCGTTTAGAGGCTAGAGTGAGGCGTGATGCTCATATTGTATCGTCCTTCGCTTCCCAACTTCTAGAGCTAAAACGCGCAAAATGCTTCTGCCTAGACGGCCCGTCTAATGTTGGTTGAAAACCTAACGTACTATATTTACTGAAACAGCGAGATCAAACCGTTGAAAGTATTCTTGGTCTTAACAGCCAGACTCGTATGTGTGCAGTTGCAAAAGGCAGGCTCAACAAATTTTATTTTTAATAAAAGTATTTAAAAAGTCAATTATATCTAATATATAAAATTCTCGTGTCACAGTGTTTGTTTCCATACTCCTCCAAAACGGCTTAACCGATTTCAATGAAATTTTGTACATACATTCGGTAGGTCTGCGAATATGTTTTTATCTATTTTTATACTCCTAAGTAAATATTTTTAATTTATTTATGTGACAGAACAACGTTTGTCGGGGTAGCTAGTATATATATATAAACACATTAAGCAAGTTTAATCACGTGAACATGAGTTTACCAAGAAAGCAGGAGCGTAATAAAGACTTGCTCTATTAATTTTTTTGCAAATCAAAAATTTTTAAAAACATATGACGTGAATTTCATAATTTTAATAAGCAACCAATAAACATATACTGGAATTATAATGTTTTGAGTGAACCATGCAATTACGTTAGTTCATATTAGCAATACATAGTAGTGCTCTTAATTACGTGCATAGTTCCTTTATACAGTCAGTAAATATACGTTAGAATCAAGTTTTAGGTGGACCATACACTCGTGAAATTTTATGTTAGCCTTACACAATAGTAATCTTATGCACATGAATAGTTGCAATAAGATTTCAATGAATACAATGAAAAATAAATATAGTAAGCTCACATAAAAATATCTACGTCAAAATAGTCTATGTAACGACAAATACGTCCAACACAAACAACATTAAAATTACGTGTGCTGCATGAACA
The DNA here is from genome assembly GCA_003012365.1 of Medauroidea extradentata. NCBI lineage: Eukaryota > Metazoa > Arthropoda > Insecta > Phasmatodea > Phasmatidae > Medauroidea > Medauroidea extradentata. The sequence goes on from PNEQ01025691.1 coordinate 24,974, forward strand.
TGACACACATTTTCCACCGGAAAATCGAACGGCCGAAGGTTAATGAAGCTAACTCATGAATATTTATTATCTAGGTAACGTCCCCGAGATCCAATATGACAATCTCTAGTCACCAATCAGAAAAATTTCAAAGTTTGCAAACAACTAACTGAAAAAAATGCCGAGCAACAAATAGCTTTATGACCTAGGGTAATCACAGCGCCTGATATCAAGAAACACATTACGAAAAGAAGACGTCAAACAATTATTTAACTAGCAAACCTATCCTTGACATTTTGTACACCCAGGGTCGTCATTTAGGAGGGGGGCAGTGACGGGCAAATGCCCCCCCTCCTGGATTTAGAGGGATAAGGGTATTTTTTGTATTTTGTTTCTTTAAATAATGCTAACGTAAGCACATAAAATAGAAGGTTCATTATTAAATTTCTAATTTATACATCATTACTTAATAAAAAAAATGCAACACGGTCACCGTCGCCGAAAACCAAAATCTTGCCATCCCCAAGAAAAACCTGAAATGACACCCCTGTTTACACCCAAAAGATTTTCTGTTAGATGGCATCCGATAAAGTTAATTTAGAAAAAATTACTATAAATAAGGAATGACACTGAACACACATGAGGCGGCCGCCTTGCACGTCATGGGGAACAAGTTCCCAACCTACACACATCGTTACTGAAGCAGAGGACTTAAGGCCTATACACAATTGAATACTTTAGCATTTGACTTTACGTTTCCGTTACTTTATGTATTTCGTCAATACACAATACAAATATAATGTTAAAATAACTACAGTTGAAGAACAATTGGAAATATGTTTTTGAAACGGAAATATCATAATATAAATCATTATATATTTACCGTAAAAGTATATCACACAGATATGAAAATAATAAACCCAATTATTAATATTTTTCATTTATTATAATGTCTTTTTCTTCTGAAAAAAGCAACGCCGTCTATTGATACAACTTAAAGTTCATGTACGAATATTTTTCCAACACTGCTTACAAGGATTTTCGAGTGAATTTATGAAAAACTGTTACTATTACACGAAATCGCAATACTGGAGAGCAGAACTGCACTCAGAAATAAACATTTTTTGTTCTAGCATTCATAATCAACTGGTTCTCTGCGGACGGCCATCATGACTTTGACTTCGGGTTTAATTTTTACGGAAACGTAAAGTCAAGGCTGCTTGACTTTAGCTTTGGCGACGCCATTGTGTACGACTCCATATGTATCCATGCATTGAAAGCTATCGTAAAGTCAAATGTTAAAGTTTTCAATTGTGTATAGGGCTTTACATGTTAACTGAACTCAAGACGGAGAAGAAGAGAAGTTACAAACCGTCACAATCACAGGAGCTAAACCTAGTCAGGACTTAACAAACTGAGCAGGTGCGGGTAAAAGGAGAGGCGGAAACAAGAAATCAGAAGACAACTATAGAAAACAAAGAGGTCGCGAACATAGCAAAAATAAAAAAAGGAACTTGTAGAGTCGATAATAGTTCCAATAAATTCCACCGCGCACCGCCGTCGCCGCACTCAGCACCGGGCAGTGCAAAACAAAACGCTAGGCATGACTGGCCCTTGTGTCTCCTGTACGTAAGACTTGTTTTGTCAACACTACAATAAACCCGCTGAGAACAACTGCCAATCGCGTACACGCCAAACCTCAGCGTTTCGGCCATGCACTCCCGTTTATGCTGTTTTGCGATTATTATTATTTAAACCTAAACGAGTGCAGATAGCAACAATCTGCTCTGACATTTGGTTTATAATGTTTTCACCATTGTGGCTAATTTTTTCAAGTACGTAAATCTTATAATTATCTAATTATGTAACTAACGAAATTTTTGTTCAGTGTCTTGTTAGTCGAAGCCTTGTATTTCTTTTGTCTTGAAAAAAAAAAATAGCTATCGAAGAAAAAGCCATTTAAACTTAAGTGACAAACATATTTGTGACATCTCTCTTTTAAGCGTTAAAAATAATTTTCGCGAAAAATAGAGAAACATGGGGTGCTTTGGCGCAAGGATGTACGCTTTGAAAAAAACTTCTACACAGAACTAAGAGGAAGTAGAATTTATGCTAACAGGGTCATTTGTAGTTGTTTCCACGTAAGGAATCAGTAAATATGTCGAACATAGTTATTTAATATAATCTATGTATAATGCATGGTGTGGCACTGTGATTTAATAATTCTTGAAACTCAAAATATTACAATTCTTACATGAATACGTGTATTACACATAACAGAAAAATATATGATTTTGTTAATATAGCTTAGCAAGTAACGAAATGATATACAGATTATGTTTAATACTTGAAAGGAGGGCAAATGAGCTTAAAGAAAAAATCATAACAAAATGTTCTTTAAAAAAATTGAAATACTCTGAGAGGTTTAGTTTTCAATTGTGAAATATCTCATTATATTCATTCGACTTTCCTTACAAAGTATAATAAATATATCGGCATATGATTTGCGCAGCAAAAACATCAAAGTTCGTGTTAGGAATTACTGACAGCAGGCTTGCAGGCTAGTTGCTGATAACTTACTAGGAATAAGCGGACTGTGCATTGATCACGGTAATTTGCAGCTCCTCGCCATTTGCTAATCCAAGCTTATAGCTACATATTTTATAATGCACGAATTTTCCTTTTGCCACGTTTTGTACCAAAGCTAATCAGCTAAATTAATGTTTGCACTTTAATTACTATCATAGTTATTTTTTTCGATTACGAAAGCATTTCCACGTATTCTTTGTTGAATTACTTATTTGGGCCATTATGTTGTTTTCGTTATGTGTTTGGCGGTGCTCATAGAGTAAATAACTCGCTCGTGAAATGCAACTTTACTCTGTGTAAAAGACATTTTATTTATTTAGGTCCCCTATTCCGGATAAATACACTATTTCTGGGCTACAAGAGGATCCAGTATTGAATACCTTATCTAGGTGATATATAGAGTAGCAGATATACCAACGTTCCGAAAGACTTCCCATCATTCTCATTAACCTTAAGACAATAACCTTTCTCAATGCTTGTTTAAGAGGCCGTGTTATCTTTTTTTTTTAACATTCATTTTCACGCAATAAATGAAAAAAGGTGTGATAAATCACCTTTAATATATATCTTTACATAAACATCACAGTTTACAGTTAGGTGCGTATTGTTTTTATTACATGAGAGATGCTTACTATCTAGGATTTCAAGTTAACCTATTTATTTCATAACAACTACTTAATACATCGAATATAATATGCGTAGTGAAAGTTAAAACAATTAAGTCCCTATTAACCATTTTCAAATAGATCTTTTACGATTTATAATTAGGAAGAATCCAGGATAAATTTATCATGATTGGCGACACAGGCTCTTAAGTATTTGCCTCGCCTGGACAGAAGCTCATTACTGTTATATCTGGTTGCGTTATTTAGTACCTAAATTGTTAGTAATAACGTTCCAGTTCGATGTTATCATATTTTAATATCTGTCCCGGCATGCATTGCAATTCCCTTAAATTACCCTGTTATCTATTTCTTCCCCGTTTTTTACCTCCACCCCCAAACCCATTTTTTTTTTCGACATTAACCTTTGCGAGCACACGCACAACTCACCATATTTTTTTTTTCAACTGAAATTGTTGGATACCTCGTTCTACCCTCCACCCTCTCCCCATTTAAAAACGAACCACAGATTATTTTAAAAACCATCTGTTTGTAGGTGTTTTGTGTTCATATTTTGTAACTTATCTGTTAAATAACACTTTTACACACTACTACCGTCTCACCGAATGTTTTCGTACAAGTGGAGATTTATTTTTTAAACTCTTGAGCGAATGCTTACTCGGTTTAGGCCTAAGGCAAAAAAAATTTAAGTATGTGAGTCGTTATCAAAAAAATGACTTTTTATTTACATTCATCGACAACGTCTAGAGTTTTCCCGCCAAGTGTGTTTACTATACTTTCGACTCGTTCAGTATTACAATGATACTAGGTCGCCCAAAATAAATACATGTGTATATTAATAAACCTTTTTTTTTTCACTCGGTGCAATTTAGCCCTCCATTTCAATTTTTTTAAATTTTAAGACATGTTAATGGTTGTGAACTAAGAAAGTATAAATATCCTCGAAAACCATACCATATTCTAGAAGATTTATGTAACATTGTTACTAACATAATAGTTCAATAATACTTCAAAAATTGAATGTAGTTGATTTCAGAACATTCCAGTCAGAAACAGTATTCAAAAAATACTGACTGTACAAGAAGCTGTGTCCTGGCGTTGCCAACTGTATCTTATCTCTACGTAAGCATAACGCTAAACCTTACGAAGTCAGTAAGGATTTAAGGAATTAATGCTTTGAAAATAGTTTTAGAAATAACTTAGTTAATTTTGCATCTTTCATCGATTTTAGGATTTTTGTTGTTACAGAATTTCGTATTGGTAGGCTGGTCGATTCTGACAGTACAGTGGCAGTTTTTTTTTTATTTAAGTGTAGAAACATATTTTTTTTGTGATTATTGATCAATATTTGCAGTTCAGAAGCTTTCTGATAACACTACAAAAAGTATTGCAAGATGCGAAATTGGGTAGGTGCGCAGATCGATTGCCTCCACCGCGCATCTTGATGAAATAGTGTTGAAACAACATTTTTAAAATTTAAATAATTTTGTTGGGTGCACTTTAGCTTCACCCTCTTTAACATACACTTCAAATTGTTCGCGTTTTCTGCATTTAATAAGAAGCTTTCGCTGTAGTGTCTACACGTCGTCTGAGGCGTAGGGTGGTCTGAATGTTCACCTGAACAAACCCCTCTGTTTTCTTTCCTTGTATCACTAAAACCTCTTGAAAATTGCTTTTTCTTTTAACAAATGCATCACTACCTCCGGAAACATATCAACTGGTAATTGCAATTTCCATAAGCCTACTTCAAAACCTGATCACAGAAGAAGGTCAGCTGCTGGACCTGTCCCGTTTTCAAAACCACATTGAAAAAGTTCATAATGCAACTGACAAGGACGAAATTCAAGTGACTGTTTGCATTAAAGTAGCTATCTGATATGACTTTCGATTCTCCGAGTTTTGTATATTATGTGTTTGTACGGTATTGCGTGTTATTGATATGATTTATATGAGTTACAATATTTTAAAAAAAATTTGTTTGAACGGTTTAGTAACTCTACTAAATTTAGCTACCTTTGAAATACTATTTTATGAAAAAAATTATAATCGTCTCTTTAATTAGATTGTCTAGGTAGGTCTTTAAAAGCTCGTAAACATTAATGTTTCTCTTATTCCAATACGCTTGAGATAGCAATATTGCCATAGTTAAATATATTAGATGGATTTTCTTACACCTACGGCAGTCAACAGTGAGTAATGGGATAATTATAATACTTAACTTATGTTTCTCCCTTTCGTTCATAGTTTCTACGTGATTCACCTCATTTTTATGCATTTCGTTGCAAAGAGAAATGTTCTAAAACAGGAGGTGAAATATGTTTCTTTAAGTCTACATAAATTAATTTGTACACCAAACTTTCATAAGTTTTAGTACGCGTTGATAGAAAAGGTAAGAGGGGCGCAAGATATTTTACATAAGCTGACAAGACTAGAAATATGCGAGGTTTAGAAGCTAGTGATACATCTGAGATAATGAAGGGCCGCAGTTGTCGCACATCGCTTCTATAACAATGTGGTCTGGCAGTGACAAGAAGGTGTGATGCAAGCTAATGTGCCCATACAAAACCATAGAAAATTTATATAAATAACTTCTATTCATCTTTGACTATGCTTCATTATTTAAGAGAATGGAGCTCCTAAATGAAACAATACTTTCCAAGTGAATGAGAACAAACGTAACAGTAGAATTGAATGCTTACTGTACATAATGAATTAATTGGCTTAGCTGACATTTTAAATAAAAAGCAATGATAAAACTTATTTATACAAATATACGTGACATCCATACTATTTGTTTGCTAATTTTTAATTTTAAAACAGTAATTTATACTATTACAGAACTTATGACGGCGTATTCTGGTTTCAAATTCTACCTGGTGGGATTTTCGCCACAGCTATTTTTTACATTTAGTTTTGTAAATCTCTTTATGTTAATTTTATCAGAATTTCATCAGTTCTTTGTTTAACTTTTTTTTTTTTTTTTTAATTTTAAGCTTTTTTTCACCAGTGTTAAAATGGATGTTGCACAGGTTAGTGCCGCGATTGTTTCTGTTAATATATTAAAAGTTAAAAACTATTTGAAAATAGTAACTTTTCATAAAATATTTAAACTATGCTTTTCAGAATCTTGTAGGGCTATCAATCATTGATATAACATCATTGCTATAGAATATCAATAATAACGCTAATTTTCTTAGTAACTTTGTTTATGTCATTTCAGGATGACGTAACTTCCTGCATTTGAATTGACAATGTTCTTGGAGAAGTTGCAAAAGTATGTTTTCATCTAAACATATTACCAACGCAACATATTAGAATGTAACAATTTCGTTAAATTAATATGTCAGCAAATAAGTCATACATTATTTGGACTTGTATAAATGCTGACAGCAAATGAAAGTTTATCAGTGACTACTGGTTTAATACTGTTAACTATTGTAGTAGGGTGTATGCAGAAAAAGTGTACATACTATTAATTATATATATATATATATATATATATATATATATATATGGCAGTGCCGATTATTTTCTACACGTTTTAGTGAGTGATAACACATATGTTTAAAATTTAGAAGATAGAAACTGCAAATTTTCCCCTCAAACTACTTCTTTGGTAAACGTCCAAGAGTTCGTCAATAAATTCTGTAACCTGGCTAAGACGCGAATATGGACAGCCACAAGGTAGAAATTATTGCCCGCTTACGCCTTTTATCGCTCGATGTTTTATTGTATAAGTGTGCCTTTGACGCTGTGATTTACGCTGTTTGTAATGATTTTAATAGTTTATGTCAGCAAGTACCGACAGACTTTTATTAAGTTAAGTTATTACATTCTTCAAATAAAATTAATTGCAAAGTTTTTTAATTGTGTTTTAAATAGACAAATCTTGCACATACTTATTCGTTTGCCACCAAAAACAACACGCTAGAACATCAGAGTCACGAGATATTTTGTCCGGAAACGTTCACTTACACCCAATATGAACGTTAGCAACGGAAGTGACCACCTCACATTTCGCACACTTTGTACCAAATCATTGTCATGTTGGCAACGCTGTCATGTACCTGATATAGCGAGACATTTGTTTCGGTCATGTTAGTAATAAGTACTTACAGCTCACCGTTTCAGTCATGGCACGGCTTGTGTCTTTTAAACTTCAAGTACTTATTCGCGTCCAAAAATACTCTAGCGTTATTTCTATTGGTACATAGGAAGATTTTAAGTCGATTTTAGGTTTTTTGCACTATATAAATCAGTCTACATTTTCTTTAGTCTATGTGCAAAACTGCACTTGATGATTACCCCTTCCATAACACACAAATATAACATTTTTTCTCGTCGTGTTCATGTAATTCCTTATCCTGAGAGGAATAAATGGACTTAAACTACCAGCAAAAAAAAGTGGCCTGTATGCCAAAATTTTTTGTTCTTCAAAGGATCTGTGTGTATTGGGGTGTGTAAATAACAAAAAATATATAACCAAAATTTAGACATATAAATCGACCCGTAAAAGGTAAATTATAATTGTTTCAAATCAATATTGAAACTTAAATGTATAGTGTAAATGCTCAGTAAATAAAATAGGTAGTAAATTATCAAACTTGAAACTAAATAAGGTACTGCAACAAAACTTACGTTTATTGTGTGTACATATGTGACAGTACCAAATGATAAGCCAAAAATCTAATTTATAGTTTTAATTCAAATTTTTTATTTATACAACAATTTCTGGATTTGGTATTGGTTTGTTTTATTCTTTATCAATTTTGCTGATTTTAACTTCCTTTTGTTTACCAGGCGTCCTCCAACACGTTTAAAAGTCAACTGTTGAAACCATTATTTTCAATTTACTTTTAAACTGTCGTTTTGTGTGTGCTGTTTTTTATTTTTGATTTAAGTTTTACTTGTTTGCTTTTAAATTTTAATACATTTACGATTATTCAAACATCAGACGGTATAAAATAATATTTACTATTGTACATTTTTAAAGTATTGAAGTATTTGTTGTCATGTAAAATTATTAACACATTAATGCCCACTTATTACTATTAATACTCGTAAAAATATTTTAATACACACTTTATTACAATTTAAAAATTAGTAAAAAAGAAGACAATATCAATAAAGATATATGACCATTTAAATTCTCAGTATACCGGATGTATATTAATTAATGATACAAAGCTTGAGGGCAGGTAGTACGAGCCAAAACAAGCACTTTTTAACTACAAACCCGTGGGCGGAAATGTATCGTCTCCGTAGGGGAGCGCGATGAAAACTCAGCTTAGGCAACCTCGCCGCACACCACCTGCTGACACGATTTGAGTTTACGGGTTTATAGTTAAAAAGTGCTTGTTTTAGCTCGTACTACCTAACCTCAAGCGTTGTATCATGAATTAATATACATCCTGTATAACATCAATTTTATATATATTATACACATATCTAATTATAACAACCCTGCTGGCACTTGGTTGCAAGTAGCGGTATACTAAATTACAGATACTACGTGCATGAGCGCAGCATTACGTAGCATTAGGTCCAGGTTACCATATTAATGCAGGACCATCAGATTTATAACAAGTACAAAAACTCTATATGATTGAAAGGATCAAATATACTGAAGAAAGAAACATTGTACACGTAGCAGCAAGGAAAAATATTAATATCTGGTACAACCAAGGACACGCGAGGAAATCCACTATAAATATTATGTCCATAAATGTCTATAAATTTCTCACACCAATTCGGAAAAGAGCTCATTACATTTAATCCTCTAGACAGATTTCATCGAGTACAGCAAAGAACAATACCGATGAAACTATATTTCAATTGAAAAAAGAAGCAATGTTTGTGAGCTACGAAACCGCAGACAGGCACATAGACAGACATAGTCGTCAAACTTATCAAACTTTTTTTGTCGGGGATTTAAAATAGAGAATATACCTTTACTATACGGAAATAATACTGTATTTGTGCTTAATGGAAGTTGTAAAACCACACAAATGAGCAATACATTTGCTTTAAAATAAAGTATACTGTTACCGTACAGAACAAGGGGCGATTTCCAAACGTTTACGAGAAGCAAATTCTTCTGCTGTAAAAAGAAGGACGGCGTTCTTTCACGCATGTTACAATCATCAGGATATTTAAGTATCTAGACTTAAATTTTTGATATCTGATAACCTATCCAAGAAGATGAGTGCGTAAAACCAAGCCATAACGTAGTCCTTAGATAACTTTACTGCACTACTTACCGTCTGCGTTAAAGTTAACGGCTGCTTCTGAAAAACACAAGCTGAAGATAGAAACCATAGCACTTTTATATGATTACGTATAACGTTATATTCCGTTACCTTATATGAGATGTGTCCGTAAAAGTATGACAGTTCCTGTGCTACAACTGTCAAGGTTTTATCGTTGGAACATAAAATAACTTTTTTTTAATGTGCGAATTTCATCAATGATTTTTTTAGTAAAGAATTTATATTTTTTTATGAAACAATTCTACATTGAAATAGTTTAAATTTGTGTAATATCTATACTCGTGTTTTTCTAGGTCTCTTTCCGTGTACGATGTGCGGTGTCTTTGTCCGGCCTCAATATCTCTTAGGCGTACTTGTGGTTTACTTCAAGCTGTAGCACCCTGCTGCCAGGTGGTGAAGTCATAAGCCACCCGCTGCGCTCTTATCACAAGTTATTGAACTTAGGTCATCATCTCAGCATCCTCCTAAATTTTGCTGTGGAGCTCGATATAAATTTCCCGTCTTATGACCTACGGGGATGTTGTATGGCCAGGCGGTCTAATACTTTCTGTAGAACGTTTATTGGTCATATACCTTTTCTTAAATTGTTATTATTTTTCAGAAAATGCTGTTGTTATGATATTCTTTGATCGCTATTTAAAGTTAGTTCTACGTCTACAGTTGCTGGTATTTGATATGTCCAGTCTGTACAGTTGTTTAAAAATTATGTACACTCCAATCAGTCACTGCCCACATCTTCCAAGTTCTACTTCGTAAAATAATTGTCATCTCCACAAAAACTCGAGAGGATACTAAATGATAATACAGAATGAGAATTCACAACAAGCATTTCTGATAAAATTCTCCTTCTGTTTCAAATTAAAATAATCAAAGCAAATCCAACCTGGAAAGTGCATACTAATTATCAACCTAATCAATAAACACAATTAAATGTATATATATAAATAATTTAAATAAATAACTGATATGATACATCAGTGTCCTATAATATGTTCTGCCAAATATCGAAAATTTATTGAACTAGCCACTGTTGCTAACCATAAATCGTTAATATATATTTTCTTTTAAAATCTCCTGTATTCTTCCACGAAAATTTTTTGTAATATATTTCGTAAAATTAACTGCCAAAATCTCTTACAAAGGGAAAATAAATTTATTTAATTGCATATAGCATGAAAATCAATTATCTTCCTACGTGTGTTTCTGTGAATTATTATCAATATCGCTATATAATTTATATTAAGATAATGGGTATAACAACCGTTACTAAACGCTTTCTATTTAAAAAAATATTATTATTTCAAGAAATCCGTTTTAGTGGCTATTTTGAATTTTATAAAACCCTATTTGTATTTTACAACCGGTATTTTAACGGAACTCATCTAAGAATCTTGTGACATTTACCACTGATCAACTTTTTACTAGTCTTCTAAATAATAACGGACGCAGTTGTCCTTTTCTATTAAACGCGTTACATTTTAGACATTTAAACAATTTTGCAAAGCCACCAGTTGTCAAATAATTTATTAGCATAATTTTTAGTAATAATAATATTGCAAATTTACGTATCGGAAAACATTATATTTTAAGCGGATTTTCTTCTCCCATACCTCTGTCATAACACTTTCATTCATACTCAAATTATTTGCAGCATTTGGTTTATTTGTAAGAAAATTTAAAAAAAAAAATATGGTTAACCATAATTATGTTTTCGTTACAAGCTTCAACCAATATGTGAATATTGAGTAAACCTGTAACTTAATAAGTTTTTATTATAGTACAGTGAAATCATTACATTAATACGCAAAGGAAATTTAAAATATCCTAAACTTTGTTAAAAACAAAATGATTTCGAAAATCCTAAATAAGTTTCCATTGTGTTAGCAAATTTTCAGTTGTAACTTTTCAGTATACCCGAGTTACAAGTAAATGAATTATGTAAGTTTATGGGTTCCGTAAGGAATTCATTTCTTTTAGCCACTAGATTTGTATCGCATCCAAGGCAAGTCAAAGTTATTTTTTCCACGGTCAGAGGTTAAAGAAGTTAATTCATATTACAGTTATTATTTTATTGTTGTCCATGCATTAGGCAGACAGCTGCACTATTTAGAATACAAAGCTGTAGAGTTCGTTTATTCCCTAAAAGATAATTTATTGTGTGTTTTAGCAAATAAACATGAACCGGAAGAGAAAACTTTAGCATTATTATTGCTCCTAGACTACAACCTCTATTTATAAAAGAGAACACTGACTGACTAACTGACTGACTGAATTACTGACTGGCATATCAAACTGCAGCCCAAACCGCTGGACCTAGAAATTTGACATTTTTTGTGTGGGTTCCCTTTCTATCGTAGGCGAGTAATAAGAACTGATTTTTCGAAATTCGTCCCCTAAGAGGGTCAAAAAGGGTTAAATGTGTTTTATAAGATTATTCTAGATAGCTTGAACCCAACGGCCTATCGTCGTCGCTTTTGCTTCAATGGATCAATCATTAAAAGCATATTAGCCAATTTAAGGGTTTTATATATGCAACTTTTAAGAGGGTGAAAATATCTGGAATGTATTTGCGATTAAATATCGATATCTATCGAACTATTCGGGATACAGAGATGCTTTTTACTTCAAAATGATGCTAATGTGAATAACTAACTAGCAGTTTTTCGAAATTTTTTTTTTAAATTCGACTCCCAGAGATTGAAAAAGGGAAAATTTTTGTTTTTTTATTAATCGTCTGTAGAGACCTATCGTCGAGGTTTTTACTTGAATTAGATATGTATACAAATATATAACATTTTTACTTCAATTGTATACGTATAGAAATGTATAACCTAGGACTTCAAGACATTTTCAAAGTCTTTAATTTAGCGGATGAAAATATGCGAAATGTATTTTCGATTATTTATCCAAAACTATCAAAACAGTCGAGATATCGAAGTGCTGTTTACTTCGGAATGATGCTTACGTAAAGACAGAAAATATATATTTCCGGATATTTTCCAAATTCGACTTCAAAGATGTAAAAAAAACGGTAAAATATGTTTTCGATTCGTGATCTATACCTATATATATATATATATATATATATATATATATATATATATATATATATATATATATATATATATATATATATATACACACACACACACACATAGATCTCACTGTAGAAGATAATGATGCGATATTTGCTTAAGAATAATGCTTACTTAAATACTTGAAATGTAATTTATTGATTTTCCGAAATTTCACACCTAAGAAGGTGGAAAGTTATTTAACGGAAAGAGAGGAGATTTCAGTTAATCGTCTATATATTTTTAAATAAACGGGCTGTCGTCATGGTTTACACATACATTTGTCGTCCATACAATAGCCTTAATTGTCCATTAAGTTTTTTTTTCCGAAATTCGAACCCTGATGGGGGGGGGGAAAGACATGATATCAGTTTTAGATTAATCACAAGTGCTATTGAGCCCGTCGAGATATATATTTTTTTATGAAGACGAATACATAAATGCCTGTAAACATATTTCAGAACTTTTCTAAATCCGAACTCCTATAGCTGTACAGGAATAATAAAAGTTTTTTTTTGTTACAATTGTCGATTACACTTTGGCGCAATGGGTTGTGATTTTCACCTCAGTTGGATGCTTATTCAAGTTTGTAACACGTGATGGAAAGTACCACATTATAGAAATAATTTATAGGGAAATTAACACTCTGCAATTATGCCGTTACATATGTTACTTTATGTGCCCAGTGACTGAATAGTTTATTTATTAAAGACAACGTCAGAAAAAATCGCACTAGAAGCATACGAGTCATCGTATCACGTATACTACTTGTACCATACAAATACTCTCTCACATAAAATGTCTGTTTTGCTATGACTATAAATAAGTCCCGCGACAGTAGTTAACATTGGCAAGGATAGACTAAGGAAAATTGTTTCACATGGGCAGCTAAAAGTACTTAGTCTGATACATAGTAAGCTCGACCTGCAGCTTGGTTATCCTAACACTTGATGGTCGAGCTACTAATCTGGCGTACGAAGAGGTCCTTCAATTGAAGTAATACTCACTGTTACGAGTAACACGCGCGGGCAATGCCGCAGGCAGACTGCTAGCTTATGTCATAAAAATGATTGTTTGTTAGTCGTCTATGCAGTTTGGTACCAGTCATCCAATTGCGATGAAATTTCTGCAAAAAATTTTATTGGGGGAAGGCAAAGCTAGGTAGAGGGACAGAACAGCATACCCAGAAAAAAAATTTGTGAACAATTAAACTTTTGTGAGTTGTTAGAATTGTTTTTAAGTAGTGGTGCAAAACGTAGTAGAGTGGCAGAATGGTACACCTAAAATCTCAATAAAAAAATTATAAAACTTGTTGTAATGCGTGCGTCCGTAAAGTTTTTAGATTAAAAAATTAACATTTGGAGGGAGGATGGTCAAAATGAGGTTTCAGGTCAGAACGGAGTGCCCAAATTATTTTAATTCTATAAAAAAAAAAATTTGGTGTCTACCAAAACGAATCATAGTTCGGGAGAGGTAGGAGGCAAAACGCGGTTAGGCTGCAGAACAGGGTACCCAAAAACAATTTGTTGAACAATTTTCTTGTCAAAATGGTTTTAAAACGGACTTAAGTGACCCTTAACATCATTTTACTAAAATTCGCATTTTTCAAAACTTTTTTTTTTTTTTTTTTTTTTTTTAAGAAATATAATTTCGCATTAAGTTGAAAACCTAGCAAAGGGAGTTGCAGGAGTTAACCTATAATAACATGAACTAGTAGTTCTTTATTTTTTTCCGCCTCAGTACTTTACGTTTATTACTCATTAAATACTTCCACATTGAAGCTTATAAGGTTTTAAAATAGTACGTGTGTGTGTTTTGTGGCATAAATCTGTAAGCAGACAATTTTTTTCTATATATCGTTCGGAAACGTATTTATTTTACGTTTATTCTACTAATACAATTATTTTAAAGATCCGTTTTATATTTACGAACAAAGAGAAAGTGAATGTTTGAAATAATATGATTGTATATGAAATTGCAGATAAAACTATAGACACCACGTTACTACCGTGGAGTAGCTTACGAACTTCGTCTACTGTACAAGAATAGCGTTTTTGAAAAAAAAAAAAAAAACATTTTCGAAGAATGTGATATTTTTTAACGATTCCAGCAATGGGGGCAAGTTACAAAATAAAGAAGTATTTTGGACACTCGCCGTTGTAGCAAATGCTGTTTCACAGAAAACCTTATTGTACACACAGACAAGCAAACAAACAAAATGACTTTGTTTGCAACTTTCAAACCTCAATTTCACAATAAATTAAGTCAGTCAGTTACAAGAAAATAAATGAACACGAACGAGCACCCAGACCCCAAAAAAAAATAAACAAGGAAAAAATAAACAAAAACTCGGATTATTCCAGAAAAGGAATTCCGTCAGTATGTTCGAAACAACAAACAAAAAAATAAATACAACAACCAAAACAAAATAATCGAACAACAAACAAGCTGGATGCACGTAGACGACACAACAGAACCACAGGCATCTTGAGGAGAGCGAATAAGTACAAATAACACAGTGACTGTGCACAGTAAAACAAAGAAAGAACAGACGAATACAATAGTCTCTTTGTGACAGAAATAAACAATTTTAATTCCTTATGTATGTATATGAATGCATTAGAAAACAGAAAGTTTCGGGTCGTTCATCGTGTTATGTGTGAGATCTAAGTTGTGCGACATGTTAAAATACTGGAATAAAACTTTGTATGCTGCTTGGAACTTTGTTACTATGACGTCATCGCAGGTAAGTGGTGGCTGTACTCGTGACCTTAATGAGGAACTTCACGTTTAAACTCACATTCACTCTACAAAGTCGTTAATTCGAGCCTGGAAGAGGCACTGCTGAAGTGTTACCTTCTGCTTAGTTTAGAAAATGCGCTGTGTTAAAAGGATGAACAAAAACCAGAATTCATCAGAGTTTCTGACTAAACATTTATATCTTTTGTAGCTAAAATTATGGTTGATTAAAGCGTAAGATATGCGCCGTATTAATAAATTTTAAGAGAATTTTCGCTCGGGTTGGTAAATCATTAATAAATGTAACATACACTGACTTTACGAGTGGTCAGCAACTCGCCTTCCGCCAAGGCGATCTGGGTTCGATTCCCGGCGGGATCAGTCCCCGGATTTTCACATGTGGAAATCTTGCCGGACGATGTCATTCGTCGACGGGTTTTGTCGAGGGTCTCATGTTTCTCCCTTCCTTATCATTCCGGCGCTGCTCCATGCTCACCTCATGTCACCCCTCACCAGCGCTAGATACCTAGATGTTTCTCTCACTCACCCACATTTCGCTTTTGAGATACGTGTAAAGAGCGTTGTAGTTGACAGTGCACTCCCATCATTCTTCTCCGTACATTCTTCCACTGATCCATACTCTATTCACCATCCTCACGAGCGCTGAAGACATCTGTGTAAAGCGCAGACAAGATCTCGTGACTAAACTACCATGTTAAATCGAGCGCAATATTGTCAACATTATTTCTATTATAGTTTGGTGACTGGTACCCTAAATCTGCGTAAAAAAGTAAAAGTATCAGTTTCTGAGTTTTAAATTCATCGGCAGCGCTCAGAAAAGTTCAAGAAGATCGGACAGCTAGATAAAAGTTTACACCGGACAACGTTGTGACGATTGGTATACAGAAGTTTACCAAAGAGTTTTATTCAAAACTAAAATTTCGAAGTAAGAATCTTCACCGGTGATGTCATTAAAAACACCCTTGTTGTCAGAGGTATGTATGTAAAGTTCACTTTAACAATCTTTGCCTCAGTGGATTTCAGTATTGCCTCAGACAGTTGTGTATGTTGCGGTATAGAGAGTAACTTCCTTTGTCTAGAACCTGTGCGCTCACTAACATTCTATAAAAATCGGTTTTCAAATGTTATTACGCTGTGTCATTACTAAGGCGAATTGTGATATTCCTAGCAGAGTGGTTTAAATTATTCAAGATGTTGCAACGGATACATTTTGAAATACTTCAGAGCAGTTGATTACTGTGGAAACATTGCCAGTGAAAATAATTCATATAAAGTTATATTCCTTAGTTCTCGTCGGAATTTATAGTCTAAACATTAAACGGAAACAGTTATCGAATAACAAGTTGCTTAAAGCCATGTGGTCACCTGCCTTGACAATTTAACTAAGGTGAAGCGCTGGAGGAAGAATCATATCAAGACCATGCTCCACTGTTCTGTTTTTGCGATAATTTTTTTATGCCTAAACGAGAGCAGGTCTCCAAAATGTGTTTAGCAGTTTTGGTTAAAATTGTTTTCTCCTTGGTGGCTAATTATTTCAAGGCAGTAAATGCAATGGTTTTAGCTAATTACGTAAAGAAATTATTGCTAATAGACTTTTAAGGCAAAACTGAATAATATTGTGTTTTTGAAAATTTAAATATTACGGTAAAAGCCATTTTAAACAAAACTGCCAAATATATTAGCGATAACTGCTCCTGTTTAAACTTAAACATATTATCTCAAAAACAGGAATAGCAAGAAAGCATGGCTTTAGCATATCACTAGTAGGCTTATATGTACCTGTGAATAGTAAATTATTCATTAAATGAAACAAAATTTAGTATTAAAATTTTGCATGCAAAATAGATAGCCTACTATACCTCAATCGTACAAATTCGTTAAACACCCCGTTTCAAATTCTGTACTTCTGCATACAGTATCCCAATACAAACGAAACCTTTATAGAGCTAAATAATTAATTTTGCAACAAAAATTTTCACCAACGAATTTATAGTAATCGTTTACAACATTACAGCAAAAGCGCTGCGATGTAAAATCTGCACACCAGTTTTATTATTGAACACGGTTCGGAAGTGAGACCGTTTACGAGGGTGACATTGCCACACTGGTGTCTAGTATTTACCAAGTTACATTTTTCTCCAGTGAAGTATTTCTGAAGCACAGTCTATATCACCGAGGATTCGTAAAATTTTTTAATCTGGCGGAAAATATGACGTTAAATAAGTAAGTCACACTGGTAAATTGTTAGTTCATGTTGTTGGTAAAATAAACTGTTAGGGTATCCAGGATTATGTATTGCTGGCTTATGCGGACATTGTAGTTATGTTTTTAGCTTCTGGGCTGGAGCAGCGTCGCATTTTTATAACGTTTATATTAAAATGTTGTAGGGTTATGTACATGTGGAGGGGTTTATTTTGATAGCTGCTACACTACGGGTTTATTAGGGCGCTTAATTAGGGTTAAATGACTTAAATCAGTTATGGTTAAACGGTTATTTACTAGAACGGCCGGTACTTGGAATAAAAATAACTGTTAAAATGTTCTACATTAATTTAGAAGGGGATCGCAATATTACTGATAATTAATACATTAAATTAAATGGAGGAATATCACAGGGTTACTGCCACATAATTAGATTTGACGACCTTACCGAAAGCTGGATTAATGAGGTAGACGTCAGGTACCCTTCTGATTAGCTGTGCTATTCAGCAAATCTCATGCAGGCTTCCTTCAGATTCTCTTGGGTTGTTGGACAATCACGGCGAGATTGTGCTCGGTTCTCTTTTGTCACTTGGTTGCTTCGAGTTACAACATGAAGAGAGGTGGCTTAATTTTTTTCCCCATTTATAATCAGCTTTCCTGTTCACATTGTAGCGGTATTTTAATGTTTATATGGCTTCTCTGATCGTCCTCAGTCTGTCATTGCCCTTGTTTGCCTTTGTGATAAACTCGTCAAATTTACTACCGTAAAATGGGAAGTGTATGAACGCTGGAGCGAATAGGGTCAAAATTTGAAACAGATTCCTAGCTTAGACCTTTTTCGTACAACTACTCTTTGTAAAATTATTTCCTTGCCAACTTTAGCGGAAATCTCGGGTTTAAAACCCGGGTACTGGAACATATATTAAATTTTGTCCCTATTCACCGCAGCGTCCCTAATCACCCCATTTTACGGTACTTTGTTTGGTATGGAGTGCTCTGCTATGGCTGACTGCTGGTTTTCATATTTGTTAAGCTCGTACGTGTTCTTCTGATATTTATTGCCATTATTCTTCTGGTTTGGCCTATGTAAGATTTACCGCATGAACAAGGTACATTTTAGACGGTAATCCGTTTGTGTTCTTCGTCTGGTGTTATATCTTCTACATATCCCCGAATGCTGTAAATTTGTCTGAGAAGACGTGCCAGTTGGTCGGCGATTCCTTTGTGTCATAAGATAGTTTAACAGAATGCTTGGGTTTTCCTTCTCCGTTTTCTAAGAATCGGGTTCGATGGTCTACTGTATCTCGCTCCTAGTGTAACTATAGGCGTTTAGTACTACTTTTGGCTGTTCAAACTCTGCATCCAAATGTTGCTCTTCACTGATGTGTCACGAATATTTCTGTACCATTCTCAAATAGTGAACGCCCGGAAGCGTCACGAAAGTATTTTTGTCGATATTCTTGGCAAAACAGTAATCAACTTGTACAGTCTTATAAGTGTATGCAGTTTTGACTATGTATACATATACACAAGCGTGCGCGCGTACACACCTACCTACTCACGTTGTATAAGGTAACACGGGGGAAGATGCAACACCTAAGGAATTTTAAAGCCGTAAATAATGTTTGGATTTATTGTGTAAAAAGTATTACGATTGGGTAAAATTTTCGTTAGCCATTTGTGTTAGTCAGTAATGGGCTATAAGTGTTTTTAAATCCGTTTAAATAATAATCAACTAAACGTAAAAAAACCTGTATGACTGGCATCTTCCCCCGAGTTACCTTATATATATATATATATATATATATATATATATATATATATATATATATATATATATATATATATATATATAAAGTAGGTTGAGAATGATTGAAGCTGAAGGCTGTAACCGAGAGCGAGCTGTGTGTGGTGTGCGGTATATTAATAGTCGTCGGAGCGGCGTAGACTGACCCGCTACACAGGGCCGCCAACACACGATGTACTGGTTCAAAGGCAAGAGAGGAGGAGGAAGGGAGTGAGAGGCGCGCAGCGTCGCTCTGACAGGCGTCTCGGCGCCGCGCCGGTCCCCGTCCCTCGGTCCGTCTTTGTGTCGCAGACAGGCCCTCGTAGCTCCAATACGACAAACTAATCCTAGCCGATGACTGCCGCAGTGGTGCGCATATAAGATGACAATTTTTGCAGCGAAAAATAAATGCTATAACGAGGTAACACATTGAAATTCATGTAATCAAACAATAAATAATTTTATTTAGTATATTTAAATGGTACACGTAATAACAAATGTTATGAGAGTGGCTCTGTATATGAGGCCGTCAACGTCAGAATCAAAATAAGGTTTAATTTCGTGTCCTGATTTTAGAGGTCTTGTATACAGAACTAGCAGTTCTCCCGCGGGTTACCTCGTGTATGTTACACATAGCGGACAGTATTTGCTTTAGATGAAAAACCTCTCGGTACGCCAGTTTGGTAGTTCAGACATCAGGTGTTAGAACGACCAAGCTGCTAGCTGAGCTGCAGCAGGATAAGTGGACGACTTGAAGTACACGCCCCCTGACGTCACCGCAGGGGAGAAGTACTGTGGGAATCAAAGCTTGTTTACAAACGTGCTGATTTGTTAGTTGGTAATTGCAGAAAGCAAAAATGTTGCGAATTCATAGATTTGCACGCAAGGGTAAAAATATTAGTTTCAATTTCATGTTTAAGATACGAAAAAAACATACGATTAATGATTACCTGAAAAAACGGCAAATTTCACACAAATAATCAATTTTCTTGACGTACATCTCATCCGGGACATGTGAAGCCAAACAGCTAAATGAAGGTTATGTTCGGCTGCTGTATCCACGGAGATAGGAATTGTATCCCACACCTGACTGAAGCTCCGCCTCTTTTCAAGTCATCCAGTAGCTATAGATGACCCCGTGAAATGCAGGCTTAAGTTTGTCGCTGCCACTAACAGCAACTCCGCCTAGGCCTAGCAAAGTTGACGTTGTGGGGTAATTACAGGCTAGTAAATGTAACAGTGTAATCGAATGAAATACGTAGTTTGCGTGGTATTAAGAGTGATTTCCCCCAATCACAACCATTGGTGACGGGGCCCTCATTACATGCTTGTTTTTCAAATCCTTCGTTTGAAGTTTAGAGTAGTTACGATGTTTTGGCGGGATAATGTTTCACAGAAATATAAACAGTTTTTGTGCCTAAACCTTGAGGTTAATGAGATGGTATATGTGGGGTGATGTTGGATAGTGGACTGCATAATCAATTTTTATCACTTGAGGGCTTCGTCCAAATTGCACTAATTTCATCAGCCTTGCAGTTCTTGTGTGTCAGAAATGCACGTTTGCACAGCATTTAAAGAAATTTGTGCCTAGAATCTTCCGAGCAGTAGACCGGAAGTACAAAGAGTTGCGCCACACAACGTCGAAATTATTCATGGAAACTTATTAAAAAAATTAAATATAAATTGTCTAGGCTCATAAACGTTGTACAACACTACGTCTTGATATTACTGTAACTGTAGAATGAAACTCATGTATAATTAATTTCTCGCTGGACGTACTTTTCGGATCGTCTGCCTTGAATGTTAACAAACAAAGATTTCTTCTTAATTGTTAAGTTATCTCATAAAATTAAAAATACTTGCATAACTTTCTTTAAATACTAACGTAAGAATCATTGTGACACAAACTACACCTCAATACCTCCTAATGGTTTGATAAATATAATCGGCTGATTAAAAAAAAGAATGCATAAGTGTCGAATTTTGAAACATTTTAATTTCACATCTCAGATATTTGTGTAAGTATCCAAGTAAAGAGTAATTCATGACAATAGCCTGTTCATCCGAAGAAAATCAATGTTTCATTTTAAAAAACACATACCGCCACTGTACCCTGTAAATTTGAAAAATTGTAAAACCTATTTGCGGCCGTTTACGCAATCACCATCCTGATGCGGAAAAAAACTAATTATTTCGAGGAGTTCGATACATCGAGGATTTATCTAAAACACATTCCAGGTCTTTTCATGTCCTAAGAGATTGAATTTCGAAAAATCTTGAATTACATTTTAGACTACCCTACTGGTGTCTCATGTTCGTGAAAAACACAATGGCCCACTGGGTTAAATACATACTGACGATTAATTGAAAACACATTTAATCACTTTTCGCCTCTTTTCATCTCTTTAGGTGACGAATTTCGAAATTTCGTGAAATTACTTTTCAGATAAAATCAGGCGTCATAAGCAAATGTTTCCCGGGTTTTATTGGGTGTGGGATCTACACTTTGCTTAATTTTTTTTAAAGTGACTTATTTCAAAGATGGATGGATCAAATTAATAACAAAATATCCACGTTGAGTTATTTTGATCAACCAAGGCGTTGTTGATTAATTATCACGTAAACTTCTTAAGGCGTCAAAAAAACTCTGGTATGTACGCTATGCTCGTAAATATTAATTTTCTTTGCAGGCTACTCGGAAACGTCACTGTAAGGATCGTACATTCAGAAAAACGAGCAGAAATCTGAGCTTTGTAAACACTTTGTGTTGAAAATTTCCTACAATCCTGCATGGCATCCGTAACGTATCTCATCTATACTGTCCGTCCACCAGTTCTGAGTCCCTGGCGGGTATGCGATTTTCTTTCGTAAATATAAATAAATAATACAACGACGATGATACGATGTCAACGCTTGTACTAGCCGAAGTAACGTCGTAAGTTGGGATGCGTTTGCTACTGTTTAACTGCGGCGTACATGACGTTTACGACGAAAAAAATGTATATATGCCAGGGACTCAGAGCTGGCGCGCGGACTATAGTTCGTCCTCACTTGTGAACCGCCTTGCAGACGTTGTACGTCTATCATTTCATATCACACCACCTTAATTATTTGTAATTTGCTATGTACACGCATCCCCTTACAATACAATCACCAAATTAACTACCTGCTATGTGTAATACACAAAATCTTAATTTATATACAGGAAAAGTATCCAGTTTCTTTAAATTGATTTCACAGTGTGTTTTTTTCCCTTGGTGTTTTTTGTTATATGTTAAAATCTAAAAGATATATTATAGTAAATTGCATTTTCATCGACAAATATCTCAAATTTTTTCTTATTTCGTGGAATAATGACAGGCAACACAACATATTCAGTTGCGTTGCCCAATAATTGAGAAATTGCGTACAAAGCCGATTTGTGACGCTTGTTTTATTCGAATGAAGCTCAGCATTTAATGAATAGCATCTTAAGCTTATATTTGATACACAGCGCTTGTTGTATAGCCAATTATATTGGGCACAACATACTAGTCATTAATTCTTTCTTTCATCTAAGCTCAAACTACAGACATGAGTACACTTTCTATAGTAAAGTTCGTTCTTTGCAGCAGCTAAAATTATTATATATTATGACTGCAATAATTGAAGCTATGCTTTGGTCAGTGTATCCTTGTAATAAACTGTACTGGTTGGTTTCTTGTGTTACCAGGCAAACGCCAAGCATGTAACTGCGTTTATAACAGCTCAGTGCAGACAAAATTGTTGAGTGATCTAAATATTACTGAATAAGTTTTATCTTGAACAGACTTGGACCGAACTGAAGAAATAATGGTAAGTGGTAATTCAGTCCAATTTTAAACACCAGCTCGACTGAAATCGTCAAAGAATAAGTGGCCAACATTTAGATTTGTTCGATGGGTTGTATAAGCTATTAGAATCGGAAGCTAGAAGAGTTAGTTTAGTTTAATGTATTTAGGAATTAAAATATGTAAATTATAATTTCATATATGAGTTCACAAAATGAACAAAAATGCACTTTTTTTTATTTCTTGGCTGTTTTGTTCACGGTGTTGATGAAGGACGGTTCTTCTAAATAATCTAATGATCAGTTTGGTTGTGTTTAAACGTCAGTCTAGATAGAACATTTTGCTAGGGGAGTAATGCCAGTAGTTGTTTGGTCAGTGTTGACTGCACTGCAAGTAGTGAAAGTGAGTGTAAGAGAACTAGGTAAGAGAGAGTCAGCAGGTGGCCGGTACACACAGGAGATGATGTGCCGGGAAGGAAGGAGTGTGTTGGTGGCGGGGGTGTTGGGTCGTCGTCGGCGAACATCGGCGACACGTGGCCCGGGCCTGTGGGTCGTCGACCTGCGTCGCGCCGCCAGCTTCGACAACCCCTCCAGTCTCTTACATCTCCTCCGGGAAGTCGTTCATCCCCACAGGGCTCGTCACACAACAACAGTCTTACCAACTTAGCGGCTTTTCAATGCAGTTGCCGATAAACATTTCCGATTAGCGACTTCCGAGTTTTCTAGGCGACTTTTATGGATTACAACACATGGAGAAAAATTAACGCTGTTTGCGGCTTTAATTGGTTACTATCTAATTAAAAATAATTTGATGCTCTCTGGTTTTGATATTATTAGTTAGTCAAGCTGTACTTGGTCAGTCAAGTAATATTCCCTCTTTAAAGCTAGTTGACACAAATACATTTTCTTTTTGCCAACTTTGTGAAATATTTTCCCAACAAATTAATTATTAAGTAATAATAAATTAATTAAGTAGGACCGAGACTTGGGAGTGGGCGGCATGTCAATGTATAGGACTTCAATTCTTAGCTTTAGATAATTAGTGCTACCCGGGTCGCTAGTGTGTATAATAAATTAAGGATAATATGTTTTAGTACATTTCTAATAATATTTTTAGGAACTTTCTAAATGACCCATTTCGCAGAACAGTACCTCCAACCCGACTGCAGCTATTATCTTGACTTCTAGGCCTCGAAACTCTGCAGCAGTATTCTTCCACTCCAATCTCTATTCTGCATAATACGAGCATTGAAACATCCCTATAGTCTCTGGCTTTCATTACATGCAACTGAGGTCAAATTACTTTTCCTTTCATGTTGAACTTTGAACGATTTATATACATTAGTTTATGTTCTGTAAATCGGGGTTACATCACTCCAGTCGGGTAACTTTGCACCATACCAAGAGTTGCTTTCCATCACATTTGGTAAAGAAGTAGCAAACATTACCTGGGTTCGTAAATTTTAAATATTTAACCACTTTGTCACCGCTCGATACGAATATTTTGTGTGGTTAAGAGTGGTGATAGTTTCCCGACATGTGCAGAATAATCATAGTTTCCACTGCCTTCTTCGAGCCCTTGCGCTGATATGCTCTATTTACATTCAAAACTTAAAAGAACCGAGTCGGCCCGAGACGAACATGTACGCTTTTCTTATTAAACATTGAAATGTTAAATCGTTATGTCCGGATATATCACTTTTAAAATAAATGCGATTCTATGTCAGACTTCGGAAACTACCCAAATGATGTCTGCCTAGTCTGACACGTTAGAAACACTACCAAGGTTTATGTAAACATACACGCCAGAATATTATTTTTGGAAAGGAAACATATTAGTAGTTTAAGATAATTTTAAATATGTACCGTAACTCTCCATTAATTTCAACAAACTTCTCATACAAGTACCCAATATTTCAGTTGTGTTTCAGAAACGTTTTTGAAACCTTACAATCTCTCATTCACGTAACATTTTATTTCAACGTTTCAGAGTTATTTCAGAAGTATTACAATGTAACATTTTAATACAAATGTTTCAAATACGTCTCAGAAACATTTATTTGAGACTTTTACCAACGAGCGATGATATGTTTCGCAGCTCACATTGCGAAACATTTCAGAAATATTGCAAAGTAACATTTAAATTAAAATGTTTCCTATAGGTCTCCGAGACATTAAGTTAAGCCTTTAGCCGACGAGCGATTATATGATTCGCAGTAGGACCTACACATTGCAGAAACATTTCAGAAATATTGCAAAGTAACATTTCAACAAGCATATTTCAAATATGTCTCCGACACATCAAGTTGAGACGTTCGCCGCAATGGTCGCTGGGTGTCACATTACACTGCTGTTGTGGCAGCCATTTGTTGGTCTTGCCTTGTTTAAATATCATTTGACCTTGAGTTGTTTACACGTTTTTCGTTGGAGATTCTGTTGATATTTTTAATATTTTAAGAATGTGTGAGTTACTTTTATGTATTTTTTTTTTGGTTAATTACAAGTAAGGTATTATACATTACCAGTGTTAAAATGTACATTTTGTGGATATTGGAAGCTGTTATATTGCTCGTTTTTCAAGGAACTGTATGCTATAAATGTTTTTTTTAAACACAACTTATAGTGCTCACTGGTAACTGATGATAATAATCACTACTCGTTTACAGACCAAACTATTGAATTTAGATGTATAGTTTATAGATGAAAAATGTTTCTAGAATCGTTGGAAGTAATGCTACATGAAAACATTAGGTTAGATTTGATTAAGTTAGGTAAGCTTAGGTTAATTTAGGTTAGATTAGGTTAGGTAATGGCTGTATAAACATTTTTCATTAATAAACTTTACCTCTAAAATCAACAGTTTGGCCGGTACACGATGAGTAGCTATTCTTAATATTTACTCTATGACCCAAAAAGTGTTATGATATGTGAACAAAATGAAATTCGGAATGTCTATTTCAAACGTCATAATTATTTTAGTGAAAAAATATTGAATAGAAGGCACATAGCTGTAAACGCCAACTTAAGCAAACAAATATATTTGTGGATGTTGTCCAGTAGTATGTTTAATAATAATAATAATTTTATCCTCGCAATTGGGCTACCTTCCGGTGTCGAGTCTCTTCAACACACAATAAAATTCCTTTGTATTTAAAAAATCATAAAATTATGAGAATTTTCTTTAATTATGGTAACTTTTTAAAAATATAAATTGACTTTATTCCTTTTTTGTTTTAAATCTTAATGACACATACTATCTGATTTCTTTGTAAATTATTTCGTTCGTGTAAGTCAGCTCGTATTTGTTAGATGTATGCTCCTTTAACTTGCAAATTTTGACTTTGACGTGCCTCTTTGGGTAAGACTATCAGAACTAAAAAATTTTCACTAGTTGAAAATGTAGTCACAAATATAAAACTACCAGTATGTCAAACGTAAATAAAAATATGTATTTTCGCCACGTGAACACCCTTAAGGACAATGCCATTAAAAGTTAGGAATTGTGTAACTTCACTGTCCAACTGCTTGGCTCAGTGGATACAGCTCCTAGCCAATGGGCTGAGGGTCCTGCGGTCGATTCCCGGCCGAGGAGGAAAATCTGAAGTTACCTTCTCGGATTGAGGACTGGGTGTTGTGTTGTCCTCTCATCCACATCCTGCTGGAAGTCAATGGCAAACAACTGCAGTCTCACCTCTCCCAGCCGCACCTCAGACGTTCTTCCTGATGTTCAAACCAGACTTAGAGCTGAAATATTTTCATTATCTTGACTTATGTAACAAAAGGCTCAGTTCATTACAAGCAAATGAAAAAAAATAATAGGAGTATAAAATTAAATTGTATTTATTACAGTCTCATTCGTCTGTCATTTTATAAGACAGTATATAATAATTAACTGTTTTTTAACCTCATTCTCGGAGAAGCCGATAACGGTTTACTTACACATTTTGCAAACAAGAAATAAAACTGCAATAAACTTAAATACACATGTTTAATTTGGTAATGAGTATTATGAAAATAACGCATATTAATATTTTATTTCCTACCGTAAATTTACTAGGTATTTGTTCGGTTTCAGCCGAACTCTGAGCTCTCTGAACACTGATTACCAGCATTGAATAATATGCATGCACTGTAATTGCTTGGTAAAATTTACAATGAATTTATTCGTACTTAAGCATACGTTTGTACAATATAACTATTTCCCTTTTATAGTAATATGTTTGTAAAGTTGTAAGGACTTTGTAAGAAAACATACGAAAATTTTGTAGTAAATTGTAATTTATATACAAATAGTATCTGCTGAAGTATATTTACATGAATGACCTTTAAAATATTGTTTACATGTATGTGTATATATATATATATATATATTAATAAATAAATAAATTAATTAATTAATTTGGAAACTGGATTTCAAAACACCTTCTTTTCAAAAATAGAAAAACATAGATTGCAGGCAGAGCCGTGTTGTGTGACAATACTAAATTAATGACGAAAGCGTGTGTAACATCGCGAAAACTACAGCATTTATTCTCGTAGAATTAGGTGCATGAATAGGGCTACAGTATGTAATGTCAGAAAAAAATATTATTTTAAGTTTAATTACTATTTCATAACAAGTGTTGTGTAAAAATAGTTTGTTAATATGCAGAGTCTCCCGAAACATTGAACTAACTCCATACGAAGTTTTGAGCACTGTAGTCTGTATTATTACAGTATTGTTGGTAGAGCGTCGGACTACAGACAAGTACACTTCAGAAGTCATGGGTAAAGTTTAGAGACCTTTGTGATTGTTGACGACAGGGTTTTTTAGAATAATTATCTCACTGTTGGTGATTATTTATCCTTACTTAGTATATCAACTCTTTAGTTCCTTATAGAAAGCGGGTAAGTAAAACTGCATGTCTCAGCGTGGATACTTGAGACGGAAAGGAAACTGGGGAAGTATTAGCCATGACCTTAAATAGGTAACCATTCAAGAATTCACCTGGAGTAAATCCGGCAATCCTTGTAAATCTGAAATAATAATTTCTGGAGAAGGGAATCGAACCCGTTTCCTTACTAATACAAGTCCAACATTTCACCGTTGCACCTCATGCTCGGTTCAAAAGCTTTTAAATACATTTAACTAGCCGCCATTACGGTTACCCGCATCAGGTAACGGTTTATAACACCGAGTTTAAACTTTATTTAGTTTTTCCATTCTGGTTGCTTTAGAGGTTGCCCGACCCGGTAATCTTACAAGGTCACGCTAACAACTTCTTCTATAACTTATTAATTTAATTATGTTATGTTGAAAACTTTTCTATGTTAAACCGAGGCTAGCTTTGTTTAAAGTCTACAGCAGTTGAATTGTGAGGCAGATGTTTGCTATTCAACATGCAGATGTCTGGTATTATTCTATGCAGATGTCTTTGGTATTATTCTGTTGCCAAGAAGCGTTGGTGAGCTGTGTCAGTTAAATACTCGTGGGAGCAGATATGCAAGTGTCAATTTAATAAATATATTTTTTTATGTAAATATAGCATCTTCTTCATCTCCTATATGAATATGACCTAATGACGCATACGTTTTTCCAACTCCAGGTTGTCTTATAGAAGGCTTTCAAATTGCATTTGGCGTATGTACTACATGTTCAGTGTAACTGAAGTCACTGCCTAGTTGTAAAAATAATAACAAGAAGTTACCAGCATTACTGATAAACCTATTTTCCCAAAAATGGTGCAAATTAAACCTGACAGTTAACATCGCTTACGTCCATCTAGAAATGTTAAATATTTGATAAGCAAAAATACACTACAGATAAGTCAGCTTACAAAGGATTATATAAGCGTACCCAGTAGGATAAAACGAGGAAAATTTTCTGAGACGTCTTCTATCTTAAATATAACAAATTGGCCACCATTTTCAAAATATTACCAAAGGATGAACAAGACACACGAGGGTGCAGTCAACTAACTAGAGTATGCGTGCCAAGATTTATGAACTTCGGAAAAATATTTCCTCAAATATCTCATATTTTGCTAAAATATATTATAAAAATATGATCACATGATTAACGAATTATACCAAAGTCAATATGCTAAGTAGTATATGTGTACTAAGATTAATATTTACTCAGATATGTCAAATAATTTTAAACATAAAAAATACTACCGTTTTGAAAATCTTAAAACAAAGTTAAAAGACAAGTAAAATTTCCAAGCTGTATATGCGAACCAAGATCATAAAAAATCCGGAATAAAAAAATTACAGATGTCAAATTATTATGTCAAACTAAAAAAGCCACAGTTACGAAAATATAAGCACAATACAAATAAAATATACCAAAGTCAAGTCAGCTTACTATTTTGTATACATGTTCTAAACTTCATGATATTCAGAAAAATTCTTCCTGATATATGACATATTAAGTTAAAATATAAAAATGACCGCCATTTTAAGAATACAAACATACGATGAACGAAATACACAAAAATTAAGTCGACTAAATAGTATATGTAAGCCAAAATTAATGAACTTCGGCAATCTATTTCCCCAAATATAAAATATGCTAAAAATATGAAATGGTCGCCATTATGAAAACGTTAACACATGAAAGATTAAATACACAAAAGTCAAGCCAGCCTTGTGTGTTATATATGTGTACCAAGTTTGATGAAATTCTTGAAAATTTTTATCAGATATATTATACGGTGTTAAAAATATATTATTTGCCGCCAATACGAAAATATGGACACAGGACGAACAAAATACACGAAAGTTAAGTCAGCTTTATATGTAGTATATATGTACCAAGTTTGGTGAAATTCTGAAATATATTTCCTTAGATATGAAACACTATTCTAAAAATATAAAACTGGCCACAATTTTGAAAATATTAATAAAGGATAAACGAAATACACAAAAGTCATGTCAGATTTGTTTATAGTATATGTGTATCAAGTTTGATGAAATTCTAAAAAATAATTCCTCAAAAATGTCATACAATGGTTAAAAATTAAAACAATAGCAGCCATTCTGAAAATATTGTCATGGAATGGTTGAAATACTCAAAAATTAAGTCAGCTTAATATGTGGTATATGAGTACTAAGTTTAACAAAATTCAAAAAAATATTTCTTTAGATATTTGGTACTACGCTAAATAATTTCAAAATGCCCGCCACTTTGAAATTGTGTATATTACATGAACGAAATGCGTAAAAATCAGTTCATGATATTAAATATTTTATGCGTACCGAGTTTCATGAAATTCTAAAATACCGTTTCTTAGGTGTCTAGCTTGATCCAAAAATTTTAAAATGGCTGCCATTTTTAAAATATGAGTAGAGCGTGAACGAAATATGTAAAAGTCGATTCAAGTTACTATGTACTACGTGAGTACAAAGTTTGATGAATTTCGGTCCACTGCTTTAAAAGTTTTCAAGGGGACACACAGACGGACACACACAAACACACACACAGGCTCCACAGGCAGGAAGGAGATCTCATAAGCTGGCTTTTTCCTTCGGAAAGTAAGCTTAAAATATATGTAATAGTTTATTTGTAAACTAAGCTTGTCATGGGAATTTCAATTTAAAAATGGATTTTTCCCAAAATATCTCTAAATAAACGACTTAGAAGGACACAATTCCAAACATCGCTTTATGTTGTTGGGCTCTGCCAAACCAAAGCATATTCTGGAAAATACTTTCCACCTTTATGAAAATAACAGGGGTGGCCACCCTCTACTTGGATACAACTTTTGCAGTGTCAGAAAATTTGAACATTTGGTAAAGGTTTGTCGACCTATGTGACTTATGTGACAAAAATGATCCTCTTGTTGCAACCGTCTAGGAACTATCCTCTTTTGATTCGGCGTAGCGTTACAGAGCCTACAGCATAGGCAATACTGCGAACATGTGTGCTCTGTTGTTCTCTATTCACAGGCAACGGTGAATATTCAGTGTATACAACGTGTACTATACAGTAACCAGCGTGAAGTATTGTGACTATTCTCCGTTCACTCTTAGTTGAGTTTTAGGATAAACAAAGCAAATTATAAACAAACATGTTCATTGGCTGCCGACCGCCGTGCACTGTGGTCTTGCATAAGAAATAGATCTTTGTTATCTGTCGTGTACATATAAATTTACCACTCCATCACTTAATGAAAGAGTTTTATTAACAAATATGTAAAATATACAAACGTTGCAAACACAATCTACGACGCTATATGTTTATTACTATAATTATGGTTAGCGGACGACACGTCCGTACAGTAGGTTCAAGAGTTATTTAACGACTGACGCACTGTTCAACGTACGAGTTTCTTGGTGCATTTGCCAGTATTTAGAGATGTACGATACTCTGAAAATACCAAAAGTTTAGTTCAGTAATAATTACCACAATAAAAATATGTCGGAAATATCACAATCAGATGTAATGTTTTATTTTTTCAAAGTATTTTTGGACGTTAACGCGTCAATGTTGTGGTTACTGCGAATGATTTTTTTTTTTTTTTTTCGTTCGTCCATTTTCCGTTCCAGTTCGTCCAACGAGTTCGTCCGATCCACGGCCGTGTGGTCCGAACCAAAGTTCCTTCTTCTATTTTGTTCCGTCCTCGCGTCGGTTTATATTTATGTCGCTTGCGGTTTAGGTTAGGTTATGTGATGTTGGACGTGAACGGTGAAAATGTCTTTGCATGGTTTTCGAAACGAGGATATATATCTTCATTACTGAACAAACTGTGGTGATGTTTATAAGGCAAGAATAAAAATGTCGCATAGCATTCTTTTATATAAAAAAAACAATATGTGTCGTGAATTATCGACAGATTGTTTGGTGATTTATAAAATGTAATTTTTCCATAACGAAGTACAAAATAGTCCAGGAGGACTTTACAGTAAGTTTAATCACTCATTTTGTTGACAACTTTTTTTCTGCATGTAGTACCAAATTTTCGTTACGTTAATACCGGAATATTTGAATACAATTGTTAGTCATGACTTGACAATTACAATTAAATTTTGAAATATACTGTAACTGCACATGATGTCAATATTTTTATCAAGTTTTTATGTTTTTTTTTTGTTACCCTATGTCGATAACACGTACGAAATTTTCACGTAATATTGTTTTAATATATACGGCGTTGTTCTTTCCTATGATGCCAACTGTACACACTTTTGTCGGTTGGAAATAGTACGTCGGCGCGACGCACAAATTGAGCCAATTAGAAGCTAGCGAAGTGCAATGATATTACGTTATTTGTTTACTTCAGAACTCAACTTTTAGAGTGAACGGAGAATAGCTATCCTGGCACTCTATCGTTGCAGACGAGACTGCATTAGTATTTTTCATTAATATAAAACGAAGAAGGAATTACTCGCCGAAGTTTATATTTGTTGTCCAGGAATAGCCTACACACACACACACACACACACACACACACACATATATATATATATATATATATATATATATATATATATATATATATATATATATACTATAGTAGGCAGTTATCATGCTCTCTCTTAGCACGTGGGTGCGGGGACAGCGGGACAGGGGAAGAAGAGGAGATAAGAAGACGACATAGTGTCGACAGCCGTGTAGTAGCTGTTAGGAAAATATCGACCCTCAGTGTATAGTCTACCCGAAAATGCGCCTGCAGAGGCGCGGGTAGGAGATGCAAAGGAGAGAGCGGGAAATAATGAATACCGTGTTGTGATAAAGAAACGACAAGTAAATGCTTGAGCCTCAACAGAGAGCAACCAGCAAGAACAGCAAAGTACATAGGTGTGAGAGAAAGATCTGTAGTCAGGATTCGTTAAGTCAGCAAAGAACGACCACATTAGCCGCTAACCCACTCCAGGAAAAATACAGATACTGGAGAAAGTCAACATAAAGTATTTAATAAACTGTTACTTTGTTTATTGCGGAACTGAAGGATATCATTATCAAAGACAACCAGAGTCGATGAAGGTGAATGAGGCGAATATCGAGATGTATCGGAATGCAAGGGTGGGGAAAATTGGTGATCCCCGGTAAAAAAAAACCGCCGAACTGCGAAATCGTCCGACACGATCATACATGCGTGCAAACACCAGGGATAGAACTCGGATCGCCTAGGTGTAAGGCAAGAGCTCGACCGCCGGCGCCGTAGCGGTTTTGAGGAATGTAAAATGCATTGCTTGAATAACGTTAACATGTTTCGCACCATTACTGAATAAAAAAATAAAGCCTAACAATATATTTTTTTACATCTAGATTGACATTAATAAAATCCTTTGTTGTAGATGGCGAAACCTTGGTTGGCAAGAATGTTTTTTGCATTTATTCATCAATTTATTTATGCGTGCTACCAAATTCAATGCTACGCAAAAACCTTTCAGTGGGATAAACTATCTTTTTTTTTTTTTTTAATTATAGTGACTTACATAAAGGCTGTAATATCTTCAAGTAAAATTTTGATAGCGTAGATGGTTTTAAATTCTTGTTTTACATTCAGTGAATATATTCTTGACCCCCTTTTTCCTTCTAAGGTCAGATTCATCAAAAATCCGTCACATACGTACTGTTAGATCTTATTTTCGCAGTTTTGTAAATAATTTAAAAACCGGGTTTAAAAAATGTCGCAAGGGTTCAATAAATTTACAAATATTAAAAATATTTATATTTGGCCAAAAATTGTGTTATAAAACGCTATAACAACAAACCTGTGAAAAACAGTAAGGTTTCTATTCTAAACGGATTTTAATTTTTGAAGTTCGTTTTACAATGTTATGTTAAAAGCACGCCGTTAGTGTGAAGGAAAAAAATATTAGTTCTTATAGTGTTTGAAATAACATTTTGCCACTGTTATAATTTTTTTTTCAAAAATATTTAGTTTATTATTTATGTTTCGAAAAAAAAAAAACATAATTTTTCATTCGATGTTAATACAGTGCTTTTATTATTATTTTTTTGCGTTTTCACCTCTGAGTTATGTTATGAATGTAAAGTCGACAAAATAAATCTAAATGAATTGTGTCAAGTAGTTTTAACTAAGTGTTTTCATTATTACAAGCTTTTAGGTAACTTGCAATGTTCGTATGTAAGTAAGTTGACCGTTTATAAATTTTACAAACCATTTTTCAAAAATTTGTTGGTATCTAATTAAGCTTAAATTTGACATACTTATGTGAGTCGATGGCAATACAATATTATGGGTTACATTGTACATATATCATTTTATTATAAAAATTACGCGAACTTATTTAAATTGCAATGACTTGTATAAAGTAGTCCGATAAATAACTTTGTTTAAAAATTTTAAACAAAAAAATTTTAAAAAATAAAATTAATTTAAGTTATATTTGTCATATATGTGCCGGTATATAGTACGTATATTATAGGTTCAGAACAACCACACTCTTGGTAACTCATTTTAATACATGCGTACGTAGATAGCTAAGTTCTAGGGTTATACATAGATATATATATTTTCGATATGTGTAAAGGCTTGAGGCGCTATAGTTTTGTGGCTTAATTTGTAATTAAATGATGAAATTAGTAACGTATATAATGGATAGCGCCTCAATCACAAACATTTATGTTTGTATGTGTGTACATATATACACGATTTTGAAAATATATTTTATTTTGTACTTCTCTACCTACGTACGCCTATATTATGACGAATTACCAAAAGAGGCTTTATTCTGAACCTAGAATATACCTGTAAAACTTTTTTTTTAGTTCACAATTTTCAAATTGTTTAAAAAGAATGTATTTTAATTAATTTTTTTTTTACTTGTAATCTTATGTGTGAATATTGCGTGCTGCAGGCCTTTTCCGTAGCCAAGTATTATTACGAATACACACATTGTAAAGTTACATATTTTTAAAATGCCCTTTGATGTAGAATTAAATAAATATATTGATGAAGTGTGTCGAAGCAGATACTGTAGACATAGTATCTTGTCAGTTAGTCAGATTTATACTCTCTGACTATTATTCTGTAGTAGGATAAATATATTTTATTTCCAAGTTTGCCTTTATCACAACATATCCATTAGTTTTGGCTGACGGAATAGTTTTTTTTTTCGAAACCTTGCGTATTTTTACGGACGGAAGTAAAACATAGCAGCTTGTAATATATTTCGCATATTCTGAAAGGTATATACGAATTCCCGAGCACAACTGCTGCAACTCACAAATATGTTACACTTACGTAGTGTGCGATGGAACGCGCCGAATGTTTTCCGCCCTGCTAGTATCAACCTGGCAGGTGGCCCCGGACAGTAGGATATCAGTTTCTCTTCGCCCTCCCGTCCTGATAACAGCACTAGGGAGCTCAGAGGCCAACTTAACTGCCTACTATAGTATATATATATATATATATATATATATATATATATATATATATATATATATATATAATACACACATACATACTTATGTACATGGTTATTTTGTTACTTACGTATGTGGTTATTTTGTTCGTAAGTGATAACTTTCACGAGGCGCAACCCTTGTCCTTGGTAAGATAATAAGCAGAGAGTGTCATACAAACTTATGCCCGGAAATGTAATATGCCATGCATTCATTCATTGTGTCTTACAGTACACTGCGGTGCATGCTTTGGTGCCATAAAGTCAAATTGCATTGTTTGAACACAAGCCATAAAAACAACAGAACAACGCTATCGTACTTCGTGTAAGACCGTTCATATGCATGGTTTTACAGAAATGATACATCAGTAAAGAAACGCTTGTATATAAATGATGCATTCTCGGAAATATGACCATTTTCCCCCTCCTTACCTTCTCGTTGATATTCCCACGCTGTTCGACCCCATTGTACAAAACCAACCCGTTTACAAAGGCCTACAAACATAAGTAGCACAGGTGTGTTGTAGACGTTTATAATTAACATTTCTAACTACTATACGTTAAAAATAGGGTCCAGCGTTCCGGGTTTAACTCAAGGTGCGGTCAACCCAAATTGTTGCAGTTAGGTATATTGCCGGACTATGCCGTAGTTCGACGTCCCCCCCCCCTTTTTTTTTTTTCACGGAACCCCGGTTTCTCCCGACATTTATTCCGGCGTAGCTCTATCCTCACCTCATATCACCGTTTGAAAACTTATCAGTCTAGTGCTGAACGAAATCTGTTTACTAACTCACGTACTGACGCAAGTTACACGCTCATACGACTGTCGTCAGATGGTTGGTGCACGCCTCAGCACTCAGCCTGCCAACTTAGCGGGCTGCAGGCCAAGCATGCTCGTTAATGATCTGCCGTCCGCAGTACACTACCGCTGCCAAGACATGCCTGCCACGTGACACACGTCACTCATCGTCTCCTTGTTGCTGCCGCCCCTCGACGCGAACCGGTCACTCAACTCTGTTCTTATTTGCTTACGTGCCATCTTATAATTCGCTCTCATCAGTCATACTGCGGTCTTCGTCATCATCTTAGCTGTGGCTTTTATCTGAAGAATTATTTTAGAAATGTATATGTACGTGTTGTTATGAAGCATGCAGTGTACCGCTGGTTTAAATACATAAGTTAATACACGCAGACTTTGGCAAGCAGGCGTTTCCTAACCGGGCCAACACGGCCAAGAATTTATAAATATTACTGGATACGATACGACAGCGGATTGACCCACTCCAATGAGGATACAAGTTGCAACATACGGTGTGATACAGGATGTGTGATGCTATCATGCGAGGTTTGTCTGCTCCATATCGACGCCAGCGTCACTACGCTACCAAGATGTACCAGGACGTCTAGATACGAGCGTCGTAACCACTACATCACATCAACCTCGGAAACATAAAGTGGGACTGTCGGCCGAATAATTCAGTGGCTATTAAAACTATTTTATTTACATTTCATAATATATATTTGTTATATGCCTCCCGTTGCGTAATTATACTATATTTTGTAATTTTATATAAATTGTGA
This sequence comes from Medauroidea extradentata, assembly GCA_003012365.1. Classification (NCBI taxonomy): domain Eukaryota; kingdom Metazoa; phylum Arthropoda; class Insecta; order Phasmatodea; family Phasmatidae; genus Medauroidea; species Medauroidea extradentata. The sequence continues at coordinate 62,002 of PNEQ01025691.1, forward strand.
CATAAAAAAAGTCCCTAAGACCAACAAGCGTATATTTACTAGCACGAAAGCCTCCTGATCACTTAATTATGCAATAATCCTCTTCTTAACCAATTTGCAGGCTATCTTTATAAACCATAACATTATGAAGTTATCCTACTTGAATAAGATAATTGGCGTGTGAAGAATCACAGTACGTTCATGGTAAAGTAAGCGTTCTTAAAGAATGTCGCGACAAGAAAATCAATTTGGAAATTTGTTTATTTTGACATCAGATGTTAACGTTGAAATACGGTGAAATGTTTGCATTAGGTTTGTTTCGTAAGTTCTTACAACAAGAAGTGGGGAGGCACAAATATACAGAAACAAATAAGGTGGCCAAGGATTAAAAACAGCTCACTTTACGGTAATTAGCCAATAAGTATTTTTAAAGTCACTGTCGTCCATGAAATATTTCCGGACTTTCATTTGCTACAAAACTAAGAAAATAATAATTTGGTAGAATACCTTTAAAACTCGTGAAGAATTTAATTAGTTTTACTAATTTCCAAAGGGAAGATGTAAGATGAAAGGGTATGTTAAGTTAAAGTCTTAGATCATGCTGCTCTGTTTATAATGTTTTTGCGATAATTATTTTGAATGCTTAGTTGTCTATGAACTGTCCACGTTACGCACACATATCGCAAAGCATTCGCAAAGTCTTTTGCAAAGTAGCACGCCGCCTCGACGGCGCGCCACGACACGCAAAGTGGATTTCTGCGATAAAATGGCGGACATTTTCATTGAGTTGCCGTAACCTCACATACTTAAACAACTGTAATTAAATTTAATGGCGTAGAAACAATTTGATACCTATGTTACATCAATACTTCCGCAAATTAGTTTTACGAATCAAAACGGCAAATTATTTCAATAATTACAAGACCTCTGTAAAATAAACGTAGCTTTCGATCTGATATGACATTCGAGTTAGTTGTTTTGTTTCACGATGTACATTTTAAAAATACGAAACCACAAAACTGTCAATAAATACCTTTATTGTAAGCGATCGTATAAATAACAACACGGAAATATTGTACGGGTACCATTTTATCCTTTACAAACACACATCCTATCTACTGCCCTCTCTAACACTCCACGAACAAAAATCCTGGATGCGCCCCTGGACATAACAGCATAGTTGCGTATAGTTCATGAATTAATATTGCGTCTGTACGTTTGTATAAAGTGCAGACGGTCACTCGCAGTCTCACTGAGGCACTCAGAGAGCGAAAGTATTTTACCGCTGCTTTCTCTAACCCTTCCTGCACGTGGTAACGGTTTTCTTAGAGATGTACTAGGCGGGTCAAAGATGCTAGAGGTAATGAGGCTTCCGCTAGCTCAGCGCATGCCAACACCCCCGATGATCTCACAGAGTTTGTTGTGGTCTTGAATGAGGACTACGAACGTAGGAAAGCGTTAAAAGAGAGCAGTTCACGGAACATTTTTAACTGTTCTAATTTTTTTTATTCGTATGAGATAGATTTTATTTTGTAGGCATATATTGTGACTTTTTACTGTAACAAAATATTTCACTTTCATAGTTTTTGCGTAATGACTCGTAAACATCAAAATTTGCATTTAACGCTTTTATGTACGCCACTAAAACCAACTGACATACCGAACTGGAAAAATTTAGAGTGTATAACAATCTTATAGGCTATAACTTGACATGCATAAAAATTATAAAAATATTCTTTTGTATGTAATTAAACATAATGAATGTTAAAAGGAAAATTTGAAAATTTAAACAATTTTTTTAATACAAAAATATGTATATATTTGTTTTTATATGTGTCAAGTTATAGCATACAACATTATACACTGTACATTTTTTTTCAGTTTGGTATGTCAGTTGGTTTAAAAGGCGTACATAAAACCGTACACCGCAAATTTTGACGTTTACGAGTCATTACGCAAAAAATATTAAAGATACAAAAATTTCTCAAGAGGAAGATTTAGTTACAAAGTATGACTTAAATAAGGAAAAAAAAGGAAAAAATAGCTGGTACAATATAAACATAAAAATGACGTTGAAAACTGATGTATACCGTGCCCTTAACATGCTGATGAATGCCAACCGCAGTAGGCCTTACAAATAGTTTAAATAAAACGTGCGACCTCTGTAATTTACCAGAGAACGAATATGAGCTCGAGTAGTATCAAAGGATGGCTCGAAGTATGAATCCGTTGTAGACGCTCAATACAAATATTCCGTGATGTTGACGCTCACATTTGATGTTCTTTGTCAGTATATAACTACCGTTATAACCCAGTAGTGAAACTTTATTCTTCTAAAAAGACACGGTTCCTTCATTCATTCATCATCCAACGAGGTTTGTTGCAGTACTTTAAGGAGTCTTCATGACTGCACTTAAAATACATTGTAGAGAGCTGTGATTATTTCTTTTTTCACGAAAATACATAAAGGGCATTACATGTGTATATCTACGAAAATAAAACACATTTAAAACATTGTTGCTACAAGTTTGAAACTTCCGCGCACTTATTACTGATTTGATTTTCTGCCCCTTCAAAATGGCGAAACCCTGTTTTTTTTTTTCAGACTGCCTTCTGTAGGGAAAATGAAAAACCGGAATCGAAAAACACAAGCTTAGTACCATGCATAGGACCTTAAATGATATATCCAACGAATGATACGGTCAGTGATTCAAAATTGCATGGTAAAATTAAAAAATAGTAAAACACACAGCGTTGGTTTGAGAAACTTGCCCGTATACGTGATACCGCTTTGCTTACGCCAACCAGCAATACTCTTAAATGTTCATTGATCTCGTGTCTTACCACACAAACACAGCATATCTACAGTTACACTTTGAAACGACGCTCAACTGTATGAAGTCAACGGTTACCAACACATTGGACGCAGTAACTCCAGTATTCCATCGTTCGTTCCCCTGCATTATATTTCTTCAGGATGCAGTATATGCCAAAAACCTGTGATAATTTTGGCTTGTAGACTTCAAGTCATCAAATTTCGTAAACGAACGTATCGTTCCAGAACAATGCCATCTTTATATCTTACCTTTCTGTTTTGGCAGACCTCAAGTAATGATAGGCTATTTGTTTAACCATCTTCATGCAATCAACACACACAATTTTACCTATTCAAATTACTCAGAAATTTTAATGTGAGGTCCGGTCCTAATCCGCAAGGCTGAATGTGTTCAAAACCAACGGCCACCGATCCCACACTTCTTGTTCAATGACCTTTAATCTTTGTCAATAACACCTTCTGTCTCAGCTGTTTTGTAAGTCAATGCACGCGTCATTTTAACAATTTATATACCTTCTTAGATTACTACACATAAACCACATGTCGCGTATCTTTTTTCTCGATTTTCGGCGCTGTATGTCCGGAAACGCGGTTCATTATTGTAATTTATTGATCCTTTATAAACTGCCATGAACTACCAGTCGCTATGTCCAACTGAATGAGTATAATTCCATTAAATAAATAAACGTCAAAGGTAAATGTTTATGTAGTCTTAAATGTATTTTCTTGCTTGTTGATTTTCTTGCTTTATCTTTCAATTTTTGTAACTGAGGTAATGTTTCTAAAGTTTAATACCTATAAGGTAAAGAGAAAACATATATTGTTAACTACCTGCGCAGTCAGAACTCGATTTTTTAAAAATGTTTCTACGCTTTTAATGATACTACGATTAAAACTCAGAAAGTATTCTGCTGTTTTCCACAATCTTAAAAATTCAAGTTATAATAATTGTTTGTCAGATACTGTAAAATTGAAAAGAAAAATTGAATACGCTCCCGTAGTAAACCTTGCAGCAATGCAGCTACAAATACAGCTCAGGAATTTTTTATACAAATTTAACTCCAAAAAAGTTATACTGCTCACGAATTTTTGTAAAAATTGAACTGAAGAGAGGTTCTTTACTATTAAAAAAATTTTTAATATATCCCAGTTGATATGATCTTTTTTATTCTTTCAATCGTAGCAACGCTTCCTGAGTTTTTTACTCGTAATGCAAACATTCGAACATTGTATCTGTTATTGTTGCTGGCTATGAAGTCCATTAAGCCGATTTGAGCTGCGAGCTATATATCAAGAAGGTAATTGCCACAGCTTACCGTGTTGTGTTATGAAACCGATATCTCCGTCAGTTCATGTGCAGCAATCCGCTGAAGTTTACTAGTGCGTGCAAAAAAAAAGTGATTTATAAAACTGGTTTTGAAAATCCTTTCCAACCCACTTCATGGTCCTGGGAGTTTTGTGTTACATATTGTAGCACTATAGGTACGTTTTGTTAAATCCTTAATATGAAATGTCACTTCATGTGTTGCATACATCATTGTAAGTTTAGCCTAAATACCATACTTGTAATGAATAACAAGTAGATATGTTTGGTTTACTACCCGACAGTAGGGCATCATACTCCTATAGCAGATTTATGTTTGGTAGCCTGTAGATGTCTGCCACTTCCTCAGACATGACATGAAATGAGGACCAGCAATGGAAAACTGATGGAATGCGAAGAACGGAGGAAGCGGGAGAGCCGTGAGAAAACCTCGACAAGTTTCCCAAGCACGAAAAAAAAACCGGGAACAGAATCGAGTCCGGATAACCTTGGTGGAAGACAAGTGCTCTAGCCGCTGCGCTTCGTCAACTGCGTATCATATATTATATTACTATTTAAACAATCAAACTATTTATTTCAAAAGGAAATGTTTTCTCGGAGCAAATGTATTCTCGAACTCACTAGTAGGTAAAAAACAATCCCTTCACATAAAATAAAAAATATTTTTGATGCTATTAAGAAGAGCCATTTTTAATTTTAAAAATCATTAAAAAATATGTTTTGCATTTCCTAATAGTTTGGTTGATTTCCTTGGCGACTGCATTAATTTCTATGTATACATGATCGTAATATTTTAACACGCAGAGTGGCTTGATGACGCAACTACGGTTCAACGAAAACAATTTTCACAAAAAATACTTGGCAGTGAGTGGTTCATACTCCAACATAGATTCACTTCGCTGCAACAAATTGTGTGTCTTATCTGAAAATAGTAAGTGTTTTAGAGTGCAGTGACTACGAAACTAAGCTGTCTCCTGTCTAATCACTGGTATGGCGGTGATCGTGAGATGTATGTTATCATATAAGCGCTAGTTCGACAAAGCATTCTCCTGCCATTTTTTTATATCTTCCAAGAAGTAGCTTGGCAGCGCAATGCGGTCAGAATTCTAAGAAATAGTGTTGCAACGACGGCCCCGCATGATATTTTTCTTTCAAGAACAACGCCAGAAATAGAACGCTTACGTGATACACAATATACTGCCGTGGTTCATGGCGACAGCTGTCACACTCCCTGGGAAATGTAACACCCCTGGTTTCATTTAAGTGTCGACATACGTTGGTCGCAAGACATTCCAACCGTGTAGCCCACCACACAGGTATTATTTATTACATTTATAAAATGCCGAAGATTTTCTGTTTACCAAATTGTGAACTATTCTGTCGAGACTAACAATTTTTTTATTTATTTCACGAAATATTTCGTCACAGTTCTGTTAATTCATTCAAGAGAGGGGAAGATCTTTCAAACTGATTTACAATAAAGCAGTTAAATTTATGTAATTAATTAGTTTTTTTTTGTCAAACTTATGTGAATTGGTTCTCCTCGTATTCACTGAAAGAAAATATTTTCAGGAAGTCTTCGCTGCAAAATTATTTTGAAGTAAGCAAAAAATAAATTTCTGGTGACCATAATATTTTAGTGGCGGTAGCAAATTGTTTTTTTAGGTGATCACAAGATAAATTTTGCGCAGTTTTTACCCACAGAATATTTTGTAGCTGCTACAAAACGTTATTTTCGTGAAAATCGAATTGTTGGCGAAAACTATGAGTCTTTTATTTTATTCGTTCAATTATTGAGTATCGTAGAGGCTAGTATAATGTTAGCAATATGTTACGATGTATTAATTACTGTAGATGTTTATAGTTGCTAATCAGGGATATGTTTATACATATGTTGTTAGAATTGCCGTAGCAATAATTAAAATATTAATGACTGTCCGTAAGCGGAAACGGCGAACAAGTGAATTGCACTGTAAGAAAATGTTTTCTTTTAATTTGACGTACACATTTTATGCGTGTTTGTTTAAAAAAATAAATTTAAAAATTCTCCTGACTCCTTTTGAATTACAATTATGTAAATATATTTGGATACAAGAAGTTTATATTTAACATTTCTGTCACTACACAAAATATATAAAATGTCATGCACGCACTCCTGCAAAACAAGCCTTTTGTGTACTGTGTACAGATAGATGTATGTAAAAGTCTAGCCACATGGAAAAAAAATATTTTGTTGCAGCTAAAAAATATTCTGTGGGAATTTACCCCGAAAAATGTATTTTGTGGTTACCAAACAATTTGCAGGGAAGCGTTCCTACGAACGTTTTCTTTTGTATGCAAACTAGTATGTAGTCAAGCATGAATCCTTAAATATTTCTGAGGTGTTGACTATCCTGATAATTATATAATTTAAAACGTAATTTTAAATTTATCACTATTATGTTTCTAAATAACAATTCTAAAGTAGTGAAATAATTAACAATCTATATCCTAGACCAGATTTATTTCACAAGCGGAATAGTAATTCCGTTACAGTAATGATAAACAAGGCTCTCGTTACAAAGATGTCACTCGATTTTAATAGTTAGGCGAAAGTTTGTGAAGACAAACGTAGGATCACTGACAGTACCATTCATGAAAATAATGCATGTACCTAGATATTTGCCAAAGCATACGAAACGGCGCTGTTCTGCATTTAAGGCTATGCACTCTAGTTTCTGCTTTTAGGCGATTTCAAATTTTTACTCCTAAAGGAAAGCAGATATCAAAAATCTGTTTGAGCAGTTATGGATGAATTGCCTTCTCCATGTTAGTTGATTCTTTCAAGGTAGTAAATACTATGCTGTTAGCTTGATATGTAATTAAAGAAATTATGATTAATATTTTTATATAGCCATCATGGGACAAAACATTTTAAACAAAACAGCTATACTGATTTGTGATCAGCCAGCGTTTAAGCTTAAAAAAAAGTTTTCGCACAAACAATAGAAACAAGATAGCGCGGCCTTAACGTACGCTACTGTAATTACATATTGGCAAATTTACATGATAATGTATGTTTACAAATGTACATGCTGCATCGTAATCTTTGATTAGGCGTTCCTACCCTCGGGCTTGCTGAGAAATATTTTTACTGGCATTCGTTACTTAGGTAAAATTAATAAAACAGTGTTAACACAATAAGTAAACAAGAAGGTTTTGTACATTTTGGTATCATAATTGGTATATTAATAATCAAAACAGTATGGCAAAATGATTTGCCGAAAAAACTGTGTTTCTCATTTGGCTTACATTAATAATATACCACGATCAATTTGGTAGTAAAAGAATATGTAATGTGGTACAAATATTATCCTATAAATGTAACGGTTTTTATTTTTACCAATATTTTCCTTTTTGTACGTTAGTAGGCTTGCTGAATATTTAATATACTTCAGCGTTCAAATTAAGCTGTACTTAGTTACTACTTTCTAAATAACCAGTTATAAGCTGTTGTTAGTTTGATTACCCAGCGGAGTTGAAAAGCAGAAATCAACCAGAGCTGAGTTGATCAAGACAGAGCCTTTTAAAGCCTGTTGCATGACGGCGATGAAAGTGCGAGTACTCGCAGCTGAGGAAATATTTTAGTCCGTGGACCTATCTCCTCAGACGGTTTAGCTTGGAGTGCTTCCAAGGCTGCATCTACATTGCCCTCCTTGGCACTCTGGAAGTATTTCTGTGCGATAAGTAAGAGTGGCCATGAGCGGCATCCCAGCTTACCCCAGTCCACGTCGCGCACTTTACACCTACCTCACCCCTAGCGTGAAGGGTTATTACCACCCTGCGAGGAGAACACAACTGTAGGCACTGCTTCGGAGCACGCAGAATAAACAGATCCGGAGGTCCGCCTGTTTGGGTGGGGAAAGGTTTGGGCGCTGCGTATCTTACCTCTTTCCAGGTCCTGATCGATTTGCTGATACAAGTCAATGCTCTTAGGGCGCGGGCTTTGCACCCCAACGACGTCGCGTACTAGTACGGGAAATGGAATAAGCTGTTGCTTCGGTAAATTTGCTTCTTCTAGCTCAGGTCAAGAAATGTCAAGGCCCGAGTCGCTTTACTGGATTCAGTTTCTTGGACGTACTCCATTGCAAATTGAATGACTGTCAAATAAAACTAAACAAATAAAAGAAAACCATAATATAAGCAGAGTATGCTTTAGTCAGCAAGATACATACACAACAAGAAATTCCAAAATGGAATCGGGTCAAACAGAAACAAGGAACAAACAGATAATAAATGAAAATAATAACAAATAAAATAAAAAAACAAGTAACATGCGAGACAACGATGAGATGAAACAAAAAACATAGCAAATATCAGACACGAACAGAAAAATAACAAAAAGACACAACAAATAGACGAGACAAAACGCAACAGATAACAGACATATACAGAAAAGACAAACGACACAACGAAGATACGAAACAAGACACAGTAGTTTTCCAGACAGACAGTATTACGACGTTTCGGGAACTGGAATCTGTTCCCGTCATCAGGTAGACACACAGGATTCAGGAACACGAGTGCGACTGATGAGAAGACTGGAAAAACCATGGGTTTATATAGGGTAAGCCCACTTATCCTACTCAGCCAGTGGGAGACGAGCTGTCTGCTGATTGGTCGCGCAGCATAGATTGACTCTGATTGGTTGTGATGGGTTGAGTGTGTGTTTTTGTTTTGTGCTGTAAAGTTGCTTCTTTCTTAATCAATGGGATCCACATATTTTTTAATTCAATACTCTGTTAACTGAAAATACTGCTATTGCTAATAATAAAGGCTGATTCTATGATTTTTCTTTTAATTTTGTCAGTTTCCTGTGTAAGTGGTTTCGAGTCTTCCCAAAGAATTTTGTGGCTATTTTCCCATGCATGTTCGGCCAGTCTAGATTTTTGGGTTTCGCCTTTCTTGCAATTGTTTTTGTGTTCTTTGATACGTGTTGAAAGAGCTCTGCCAGTTTCTCCAATATACATATGACCACATTCGCAGGGTATCTGATATACACAGTTGTGTGTTTGTAATTTTTCTGTGGCTGGTTTGCCCATGGTTTTTCCAGTCTCATCATCAGTTGCACTCATGTTCCTGAATCCTGTGTGTCTACCTGATTACGGGAACAGATTCCAGTTCCCGAAACGTCGTAACACTGTCTGTCTGGAAAACTACTGTGTCTTGTTTCGTCTCTTCGTTGTGTCGTTTGTCTTTTCTGTATATGTCTGTTATCTGTTGCGTTTTGTCTCGTCTATTTGTTGTCTTTTTGTTATTTTTCTGTTCGTGTCTGATATTTGCTGTGTTTCTTGTTTCATCTCATCGTTGTGTCACATGTTACTTGGTTTTTATTTTATTTATTATTATTTTCATTTATTATCTGTTAGTTTCTTTTTTCTATTTCACCCGATTCCATTTTGTAATTTCTTGTTGTGTATGTAACTTGCTGACTAAAGCATACTCTGCTTATATTATGGTTTTCTTTTATTTGTTTAGTTTTCTTTGACAGTCATTCAATTTGCAATGGAGTACGTCCAAGAAACTGAATCCAGTCATGCACTCCCATTGCACAGTTCTTTCAAAGATCATACCGAGTCGCTTTCTTTTGTCCGTGGCACATAAAATTAAATTGGTACATTAAATTGATTTCGTTACATTCAAAAATATTCTTAATTTTAACTGAAACTTAATACGGTGATAAATGAGTTCTTCGTAGAAAAACGTTTAATGTGTATTGTTCTTACTAGGCCTGTAGTTATAATACGATGTCCCCACGTAACCGATTATAATAAATGAAGCATGTGACAGGTAGTTTAAATTTTTTAGAAAATTTCAGTCTTTCTATGTATTTTTTAAAATCCATTTAGTATTTTGATATACGGTTATATATTAGAATAAATATTTTTATTTTTCAGGTCAAAGTTTAATCTTCAAGCCGACTGACGTTAAATATATGGCACAGTAATAAATAACCAACGATCTGTACTAGATAGGGCATAAGTCATAGTTATTATCATGCTATGTTCCGAATGACAGAACACCATTTCATATTCAGTGCAACGTATCCTGATGAAGTGTGCGAGAAAGAGAGTGGACACAGAGAGAGAGAGAGAGACTGATGTACGAGACTAAACTAATAATTTTTCTCACGCGTACAGGCAATTTCGTCTATGTACGAACGATGTAGATAGCGGGAAATACGTTCACTCTTGAAATGTTTTGACTCACAACTATGGCTTTCATATAATATTCCACCTTGTTTTTGTCCAAATTTGCATACAAAATGTTTAATTGTGAAGCTCGGGTGCATGTAACGCTATACTACCTATATTAGACGTGCGAAAAAAAAATGTGTATTTGAAAAACATTGCGTTAAAACAAATTTTAATTAACTCTCGAATTTACTTATAAATGCGGTAAAGCAGCTTATACGAATATCTTTTTAATCCAGCCTAACAAAGCCGGGTAGATTCTTAAAGTACAGCGAAATCACAATAATGATTATGATAGCGAAAATAATAAATTGTCATCCACATATCACATTAGCACCTCTTTGCTTTGAAACAGCTTTTACCGTAGTGCTGTGTACAGATTTTTCACTAAAAAAATAGTTCAATAGTATTTTTGCCATTTCAGCTTATTATACTGTATATTACTTTAAGTGAACTGCTCGGTTATTAACTTTAACGCCTCTCCTTGCTATTTTTTTTGCAACTTCAAACCAGTAGACAATGTTATATATAGTTTTGGTTTAAATGTTTATAATTTCCGTGGTTTGTAACACAATGGGGAGAAATGGTAGTGCGTAGCCTCACAGTCATATAACAATATCAAGAGAATTGTAGGATTGTCGTATAAGTTAATTTTGCCAAGTTTTTTAATTCCTATCAGAGGGACATTTTTAAACAAAATAATCGTCAGTAGCCATGCTACGTGGGTATGTGTTCGCAACCTTTTTTTTTTCTTCAAAATCTCGAAATCAACATTGTTAAATGAAGTTAATGTTAACAGAACCTTGAAATGTCCTTGAAAAATATTAAAGTGTATATTATTTAGAATTAAATTAGCAAAAAAGCTTTGTGTATGTTGTTTGAATTTATAATATCGGTTTCTCATATATCCTGGTATTCAAAATTGGTCTGAATTTCACTAAGACATTCGCTCATGCGCACCAAAACGTAAATGTGTCTGAAATAAAACTACAGAGGTAAACCATTGTATGTTTTTTTACTTGTCGGAGAGTCGAAAACATTTTCTATTGAAAATAATAATATTTATACGTATATTTCTGCAAGTGTACTCTGTAAACTGTTATTTCTATGTCATAAATATAAAAATTACTAACACCGTACTAAATACATTTTGTGCTTCTTCTTGCCGCATTATATAACATAAGAATTTTTAGCATTACGTCGCCTATGATTGGTTAAGATCCCTCAGCAGTCGAACCCGGAATAGAAGCATCTGTAGAATTTTGTTGTGACTTTTAAGTTATTTATTTGAGAGAATTAACCTCATTTTATTTTGTATGCAAGTGTACTTATACATTTATCAATAAATGTTTATATTTAAAAAATTATAATTTAAAATTTACTTGTTGCCACCTTACCCTTCTTAGTTAATAGTTTCCCAAAACCGACACAAGTTGGTTAATGTATACTTTCTTCACTTAACGTCTAATAATAACCAAACACTTACTATATGATGCACAAAATTAGTGTACTTAAGACTAATCTCAATAACGTGAAATTTTACCAGTTACATTCACAGCAAGAATCCCTCAAATAACGTTTACGTAATGTTTAATTTTTCTTTAAATGTATTTCTTCGCGGATAAAATACTAATAAATTAATCATGCTCTTTATATGTAAACTAATGTATTTAATATTTCAAATGATGTAAATATCAACTTATTCCACTTTATTTATACTATTGTCACACGTCGCATAAAAAAACATATATTTAAAATAGCAACAAAGCGTTGCATATAAGGTTAGAAGTGCTTGTTTACATGGTCACTGTATTGACCAACTTTATTCAATATCAACCGTCTTGAAACGTTCAGAATGGATGTTCATATCGAGGTTAAGAAATTACAGTCGACTGTATAACAACTCACTCAATAAAAAATAAATAAATATATATATATATATATATATATATATCGTATGAGAAGGATATCCGAAGGTCGGGGCTCCGCGCCCCGAATGCAGATTTATGACTGGGAGCTCGTAGACAACCTGCGTACCCCGATGTACGACATGAAACGAGGCCCTATGATGGAGAAGTGCAGGAATGAGACGGGCTGGGGATAGATGAGATCTCCGTGGAAACCCACCTGCCAGCGACATCGTCCGGCACGATTCACACATGCGAAAATCCGGGGACCGACCCCGTCGAGGATCCAGCCCAGATCGCCTTGGTGGGAGGCGAGTGGTCGGACCACTCGGCTGCCATGGACCCAAATCACTCAATTATCCGACATCCACACTCGGGCTTAGTGGTGTAATCGAAAAGTAACATAAAAATATAAATTGATACACAACAGGTGACATTGTCAGGGGCTGCTATGGACTGTTCCACATACAATTGCGCTTTTCTGACTGTTCTGCGGTCATAGTTCTCTGAAGTTCGCTTTATATTACTGTTTAATTACTATGTTTTTAAATCACTGCCATCATCATTACGCATACACTAGCTCACGCAGTTAAGGTTCTATGATCAAACATTAATGAATTGAGACCAGCACTATAAAATAAACTTCCTAAATAGTAATCGTAGTTTTTCACACATACAAATATGTCACTTACCACACTTCAGCTTGCGAACTGAGCAACTGTTTAGGAATACTATTGTGCAAGTCTTGTAACATCAGCAATCGTTTGACAATTACGTTTAAATGTATAGGAATGTTACCGTTGATTTATAAGAAAACATTTTACTAAACCCACTTCCTAAACAATCGTATACATTGGTGTAAAAAATCTACAATTTATTTTCTGTGTAGTTACTAAAGTAACACAAGCAATCTGAATGAAATCTCTCGTTCTGGACTAGACTATAGGCCGTTCGGGATAAAGTGAGCACTAAAAAATTAACCTTTGTAAACTATCACTAGCCGTTACTGCATATAATTCTACATTTACTATGGATACCGTACTGCTTCTATGCTTGGCAACGAAAATCCGCAATACAATTCCGTCTATTATACTATTTAAATGCAATAATACTGGAATAAAATCAACATTAATAGACGTATGTGTATGTGTACTATTTTTATCAAACTGTATAGATTCATGCTGACTGCACATTTTAATTTACACGCGCAAAAAATAAGTGCGGAAATATATAAATTGGTTGACAAAAGAATTTTAGTTGGGCTTTTTGAGTACTCACTTTATCTTGAATCGCCTACAAGAGAAGTACGCTTCTTGTATGTAAAAAAGGGATTGCAACTTTCTTTTGCTTAGTAATTATGAAGATACTGACTTGAAAAAAATTTAATGAAAGCTTCGTAATCAACCTACAAAATTCAATAATAATGTAGAAATTCTTGTATCCACCGTTACCTCATAAATCTTATTTTATTTTGAACTAAGATTAATGGTCACCTGTGGGATTGGCCAGTCGTGCATGACGTTTCGACTGACAACCTGTCTAATGTGCTCGTCTTAATGTAGGTGACCGTTGGAAGATGGCGGCAACAGTGCTGTGGTCAATATAAAAATAAATTCAACGTCGAGTACTTGTGATTTATTTGGATTGCAAATATGCTTAAAATAGCAGACACAATTCTACACACTTGCACAAAATACAAAGCTCCTACATCTAAGTCATATGGTCGAACATTCTGGAACTAGCCCACACAGTTGTCAGAGATCGTCGTCAATATAGCTTCAGTTGTAAACATCTGTTCTGTGCCTCCAAGTGATCCCACAAGCAAACGTTGACTGGGTTAAGATCCCGTGTTCTTTGTGGTCTTCCTAATTTCCCACCTCCATGCATCCTCGTAATGCTTTTATTGGCAATAATTTGTTATGATCAATCGTGCAGGTAACCCATCACATTTATTTTTATTCAGTCATTAATCTTTTAGTAATTGCGGCATTTCCGATCGTCGATCAAAAACTCCAGATTTATTTATAGAGGGAAGGATGTGTTACGAAATAAGGATAAATGTTATCATTTTCCAAATTGTTATTTAAAATAGCGGTCGGAAGCGGGAAACATGTATTTAACGTCAGTTGTCATGTGCCAACACCGTACGTTAAGGAAGCTGGCGACACCGTTTCTCGTCGAGATGTATATCTCGGTGATCTTAGCACTGTTGCAGAAACTTGGACTTTTCTTGTCGGCCCTGAAAATTACTCTAAAAACTTTAAACAAGCAGGCCGGTCAGTGAAAATGAATTGATGCATACTGCCATGCCGTGATATCGACATAATGTAGAGAGTGATGCAGTCAGAAGATAAATGATTCCCTTGGGTTGACATCAGCACAGTTTATTAGTATAAAAGTGATCATTGTGTTATATTTATATATATAAAAAAATATATATATACATATATATACTAACACAATATATTTCATACGCCTGAATTTATTACTGATTTGAACGATGTTAGCTTACTTATAGTATGATGCGGTTATAATTAACACAATAAATATCTTAATACTGTACGTAAATTATGACTAACAAAATTTTGTATCATCGACAAGGAAGACGAGTCAGTATCTTGTTATGAAGAAATAGGTCAACTTAGGATTTTTGACTTTATTTATAATTTGCCTAACAAATATTAGATTGAGTGGTGTAGTAGGAGACAGACAGAACATTCTGAACTTTACATTGATACTCACATATTTAAATGTCTTTAATATTCTCCCGTTTGTTACACTTGACCATGACATATCCTATGAAACGTGTACCTTGTGTTTAAGCTCGAAACTACCATTGTATCGTTGCATTGTATTCCGTCAATATGTATATTTTGACAAAACCCCTGTAGTTGCCGCATATGTAATGCTTGTTATAAATACAAGATACGCAATAATATAAAACTAATCATTTCTGCAGCTGTCTTTCTGGATTAATGAACTCGTTGCCTGCTTGGTGAAATGAATTTATGGATGACGGCGTCCATTTCAGTCCGCAAATAGCTTGGTTTCGCCCCCATTCCCTCGGCGCGACCATTATTAAACCGAGTGGACTGCGCGGTCCACATTCCAGGCATACACGCCACGAGGATGATTTCAGCCGGAGTGAGACGGAACACGAAAACTCTTCTGCCTGCTAATGAAAATTCTTTCCTACCCAGGCGTGCTGCTATTTTCCTCCCGTAAACGAGTTCACCGCAGGCTTGCAATGACGACGCAGTACAGAAAGTATTACGTACTTAAGAGTGCAATGGCGTATGCAGTATTCGTAATCTGATGCTGGGAAATTCTTTTATGACTACGAAATATAAATAACTATAAGGTGCCATGGAAAGCGTGCATTGAAATATTAAATCTTAACATACCATGTAAACATATTATATAAAAAAAATTTAGTTTTCTCTCCTGGGTGCAACCAGGTCCGATCGGGATGGATAGCTTGATTAGTTAAATAAACAAATAATTAAATTTTCTAATTAAATACAGTTAACAAAATACTCTACAATAATTATAGAACACGTGTCTAGATGTCATTCACAATTCTGCAGATCAGAATTCAAAACTATTATTTACAGTTATCGAAAATCCCTACTCTAAGTATACAGTAAATAAATGCCTGTCTCACACAAAACCGTCTTCAGATTACATGTCACTGTACTCTTAGAACGTATATTTTCATAAATATCTCGCTATTTACTGTAATAGTCTAACTTTCTCACCCGTCTCTCACCCGTGAACACACCGTCCGTACACGTTCACTGTTCCGCCGCAGTACGCACTTGCCGCACTGCCACTTCTTATTGTGCTGATGCCGCGTCGCTCCTTGCCGTCGCTGTCGTGTTCGAAAACGACGCCTTCACTGTCGATGTCGCCTCCGCTACTAAACATGCACATGGCTAAACGCCGCAAGCTGATTCGAAGACTTTTTACCAACCTTATACCGTTTCATGAGTGATGTATTTTCGGCTTAAATATTTTTGCTCTGTCGTATATTTTGAGTCATTGCATAAAGAGGCACTGATCGTAAAATGTCAGAATCCAAGAGTGTCATCAAATAAGTTGACTACATAAATTAATTTTGACTTTATAACATTTTGATTGTATTTCTTTTTTGTAAAATTTACCTTGGGCCAGTAACTATTCAAGCATTTTTTATATTTTGTGTCTTGTAAGAAGAAGTGATATTCTCACCACATTGCCACGTAATGCTACACAAACTATGACAAATGGCACTTCAGAGTGTCAAGTGCCAATACCTTTTTTAATCATGCAGAATATGTTTCTAATATTTCAATATTTCGTTGTGTAACTTCACCTCTCACCTCCTCTCTGACAGGAAAACAATATACTGTGAACCTAAACAGCTGTGTACCCAAACTTGTATGGCTTTGTTCTTCCTGACTAATAACGTCTTGCTTTCTTCCTGTTCTAAGACTTTTACTTCAAGTACATTTTTGTATTTTGGGTTACATTAGAGTGCAAACTATGACGTAATATAAAGTTAAAATTTAACAGCAATGATCTTCAACTGCCCCGGGTTGCCAAATATTGCTGACGATATCGGTCATATTGATGTAGTTAACACCCTTCCCACATTTTAAATTTGGTATATTTACGAAATCGAATGGTATTTTTCGTACGCATGTTTTGTTCATATATTTAAAATGATAGCAACCCATACGGGCATATTCACTACCACTCTTGTACGTAGTTCGCTGCAGAAATTTTAAATGTCATTGCAGAATATGTGTCATTTTATCATAATTATACAAACATATATATTTCGCTGCTAAAAGTCGCGTAGTGGCGTGCCAGTAACGGAAATGACTCTACACTTAAGTTACATGCGCGTAGAGGCGATAATGTATCGATGTGCTACCTGTATCGAACTTACCGTTAACGAAATCTGACCTTGTACATGCAAAGCACATGGAGGAAAACGTACCATAAAAGAAAAGATTCCTGATTTAGAAATTGGTCCCAGGCAGTGAAAGTGATACAACACATGGTGCTCTCTATTTACTTTTCATAATCACTATACGTGTATTAGTAGCTAGCGATAAGAAATTTAAGATAGCCGATGTCAAGCATCCCACTTTTTTATAATAACTAAACTAAATTTGATTTACGGAAAGTTAATGTGTGCCATTCACTATCATCGGCAATAATTGTTTAAGTTGTAAGTTTTACATGTGTAAGTAACTTAAAAATAAGAAACAAATTCTCCTCCCGATCTAAAACCCCCTCCCAAAAAAAAGTAGAAAGCATTTTCACAGACAAATTACTCTTAAAAAATACATAATTTAATAATTCATGTTAACTTTATTTTGTGATAAATACTAGTGTTAATGTCAGCTTGACCATACATCATACATTGTAAATTGAAACACGATTATATCAGCAAGAATAACAATTTTCAATCGAAATAATGAAAGTGGGATACGAGAAGTGGTCGTCTAACAGGGGAGGGAACTAGATATTAGAGAAGTGTAGCTACATTTTCCTCCTGGACTCACTTCTCTTTCTCTTTATCCCTCTATCTACCCCTTTCCCTCTCTCGCTATTATTTCTCTCTCTCTCTCTGTCGAGTTTCAGGAATAATAACATTCCAACAGAAAGGCCTCGGGACTCAGGTGGGCGCCACAATTCTCATACCTCGAGGAAATTAAATTTAATATCATTTGAGCCTCAGATTTCGTCAGTTATTATATTATGGTGGGCGTTCACAGAAGGGACAGGGGCATTGGAGGAGGAGAATGACGACAATAGTAGAAAAGTAGCTGGAGAGGAGTCGGCGAAACCCTGCAGCCAACTGCCGCTCTGAAAAACGAATAAAGTAGGTGTATGTTAAACATATCGATCATGACGACGAATTTTTGGGCATGATAGGACACGACTTATGGGTATTGGTATAACACACACATTTGAAAATCCGATCTCTTCAAACTTACAGCATCCGTAACAGAAATTGTGTCATGTACATTACAAAAACGTTTCTTTGTGCTGTAACTCCTAACTTTTCTTGCTAAAATTATAGTCAGTCTGATTATTTGTTAACATCTTGCTGTTTGTTTTTCGACATGTTTATCAATTGCCTCTTAAAATTTTTAATAATAGTTTTATATCTCTACCATCCGGCTGCAGAGGTAGAAATCGTTTATGATATTACTTCGGAAGTATTTACTATCGGTATTTTCACATGTCTGAAAGAAGAAAAATAAGTAAAGGAATTGTTATAGTTATTAGAGTTTCGGTGTTACATACACAAGATAAATATATTTATTTTAATTACAGATATTTCTCTCCATACATGTGTATCGATCGTTTTATACTGGTTTTGTGCCATCAGGTTTATTATTCAAAATAATTGTGTGAGTGTGCCTAAAATAAATACAATAAATGTGCCGGTAGGTTACATTTTCTATTTATTTAAAGGGAATATATATGTTGTCTCAGTTACTTCATTAATAGTTTTAGAATCTAAAGAAAACATTTTGAGTAAATGTGCATTTCACTTACATGTACAACTTTTTGATTCTGTATTACTTAGCGAATTTTTACTTAAATAACATAGCTTTTTACATTTAATATGACATTCTATGAATTAAAAAATTATAAATGGACATTTCAACTCCTTCTATATTCGTACTTAACGTAAACTGTACATTATTATTCAGGCTAAAGTAAGTTTACTTATAACTTGCTATATGCGTTATTTTCTTTAGTGAAATTGTAAATATTTTGTCGTATTATTATGGATAATAATCTAGTGTACTACAGTATGAAATATTTGAACTTAAAAATGAAAATAATTTTACCAAACTTTTCCAAAAATATTTAAGTTAACCTATGCTTTCCTGTAACCCCGAATTGTGAGAGAAAGGAAATGCCACCATCTTAAAGGTCAACTAACTCCTAGTGCCACTGGGATATTTATGACAAGTTTTGTTTGTCTGCCGTCATGAAAATTATTACATATTACAAAACATGCAGCTGAATTGAGTAAATATATAATATATTATAATCATATAATTAAAAATAAAATTGACAAAAATTATTTTGTTCAGCTCTCAACATCGAGGTCTTTTTGCGCCGGTGAGGGGTGACGTGAGGTGAGTATGGAGCAGTGCTGAAATGAAAGGGTGGGGAAACGTGAGATCCTCAAGAAAACCCGCCGACTAGCGGCATCGTCCAGCACGGTTCCCACATGCGAAAATCTAGTGACCAACCCTATCGGAAATTGAACCCTTGGTGGGAGGTGAATGTTTTGACCAATCGGCCACCGGGACCCCCATTCCAGTCAATGTTTCTGATTAAATGGCAACCATTAGTGTACTGACCATGTGAAAGAAATACACTACTGTCTGAAAACTGGAACACGAGATCGTCCGTCAACACAGCACAGTCCCACGTTTCTATGTTTCACGGACGATGTTACTTGCATCCTGCTGATCAGACAAGTTTTGTGGGCAGCAGCAGTAAATAGTACGCATCTCGCAGCACTTCAAGCATAGAAATCGCAGTTCACGAAACCATCCGTTTAACGTAGAAGTTTAGTGTATTTTCTGTTATGCAGTATAACTATTTAAAATTTTCAAAGCTGTAATCTATATAACGTAGAAGTTTAGTGTATTTTCTGTTATGCAGTATAACTATTTAAAATTTTCAAAGCTGTAATCTATATAACGTAGAAGTTTAGTGTATTTTCTGTTATGCAGTATAACTATTTAAAATTTTCAGAGCTGTAAATTTTATGAACAAACGTACGTGACTATTCTAGTTTTTTTTCAGCAGAAAGAGAGTTCTTTATTAGTAGAATTAAAATTCTCTCTGAAAATTTTCTTCTTGCGTTAATGATGTTTAGATAATTATTGTATGTATGTTAACATTTATTTTTTATTAGCGTTTAGTGTTTTATTAATGTACCAAATACATATATTTACTACCTTTTTTAAATTGTAATTTGCTAACAATTTAAGTATTCAAACATCCACATTTGGTTAGATATTTCCTATTTAAACCCAACAATTTAACGCTGCTCTGATTTTTAAAATCTTTGGCCAAATATCAACCTGCTCCAGACATTATGGCTCTCGGACATATATAACTGAAAGGACAGTTTCCACTTCATACCATACGTAGCTTTCATTCGACTCTGGAAGTTGACACTTTCAGGAAATTGCCGTTCTTGGAGTATAATCGTCTTGGATTGGCTGGCAGTAGTTGTTTTTTTTTTTTTTTTTTTTTTTTTCACACCACACCAAGCACGTGTATTGGAAACCAAACCTCTTGTCTCATGCACACAAACAACGCGTCAATAACATACGCAGACCAGCTATTAGTTTCATCCCGTTTTGCCTGTTTTGAAGCACGATCATTACCTGCATTAGACGCTATTTTACAACGCCGTATTCCGGCCTATGAAAACTATATTTTATTAAGACTGATGGGAACACAACATGTCACGGCTTTAATACTTGTGTGAACGCTGTAGTACAGCTCTGCATCGCATATTACTAACATGTTTAGTATTTGCACGCGGGTGTATTGCTACATGTGATAGTAAATTTATTTTATATAAGACATTTGATTGTAGCGTTAATATATTGTCATACAAAATTTATATATGCCTTAAAAAAACGTAGCTGCTAAACTAAATATACCCAGTAATATGTAACATTTGTAAACATTGACGCATATTTTTGGAGAAAATTGAGTTATAGCCTATCACATACTTTTGTTTGGTAACCTAATATGAAATATTATTTACCTCTGAATTAATTATCTTATGAAATTTTAATTATTGTCTATTTCAGTATAAAATGAACCGTATGTTAATTTTAGTTACTCGACAACAAACAATTTTCATTAGTAAAACTTATCATCAAAACATGTTACACAGGGACAGCTGGAATTACTGAACATTCTTAAAACGTATATGCTAGTACCATACAGTGCCATTAAAAATAAATTAAGTTATTAAATCCGTTATGTAAATAGCTGTTGTTTTGTACTGCCTATATTGGCACACATACGCGCACACAAGCTAATATGTATCTGTACATATGTACGCACATACATATACAAAGATATAAACTATTAGGATGAAAATAATATATCAGCATAATCTGTGTTTTTTTCGCACTGTTATTAGCCCATAAGATCAATTAAAACTATTTATTAGAGTACTTTGACAGTCACGGTGGGAAAAAATGGATACATGCTCAAAACACATGGACGAATAAAATGCCTAGTGGCGTAAAGAGTGTATTTTATGTAAACGTGATATACACCATAAACAAATGTACTTAATTAACCCTAACATATTTCTCATGAACTGTGGGAACTTATTGTCATTAGCTTAGAAGGTAAGTTTTTCTACGGAAAACGACCAACAGTAAATGTGTTAAAATAAATACTAGTATTGAAACAGAAAACAATGAAGCCCCCATATTTTATAATTAATACATTTTGAAACTAACCACACATTTCAAAGAACTATTTAAAGAGTGATCGAAACAGTTGGAGTTGAAACAGGTTCAATGATAATTCGATAATCTTTATCGCTGCCAGTGTTACTCTAGAACAACCACAATATAACGCAACACGTGTTGTGCTGTTAAATAATCGTTTATTAATATTTCATACTCATTAGGACACCATTAAGGCATACAACCTAAATTAAAAAATCCAAATAAACCCCCAACACATAAAGCTACCTCGTTTGTTGATTTAGAGGTCTCCCAACGCATATAAGGGTCCACCTAATTTCAAACTATTATTATTTAACTTTTTTAGTGGATCGTTATATGAATCGGGGCTTATTTAAAAATTTAATTTATGATTTATTTGTAGTTTTTTAAACTTTAATACTTTTACAAAATAGTAAAGTAATAAAAACCATATGTGCTGTAACTGAAACACTGTTGCGAACCATAGTTGAAGGATTTACTCTCGTTGGTTCAGTAACTAAATAAGAAAATATGTAATTATCTATTCTATTGATACACAGTCAAGTAAGGTCTGCAATGGTATTGAAGATTATTAATTGAAGATTAAGTGTGTTTATCAATGATTGGAAAATTATTTGGCGTTCAATAAATACATTTAATTGTCTTTCCTCCGGCATGTTTGAATGCTTTTGTTTACATTCGCGCACTGTAAAATAAGTTGGTAATTTTACTTATCATTGTATGAGCAACTTGTGTGAGACATTTGGTTTCCGAACATGTGTGGACGTTTCCATACGGTAGTATATACGCCATGCAAACGACTCTAAAATTTTTCTCGTGCGTTATGAAAAATTACCATAGAGGGCCTGCGCTAATATGCAGTGAAAAAATTACAGTACCAGTTGCGTAACTTTCCTTTACATGTATGGACAAATTTTCCCTTACACGTAAATGTAATTAGCTTCCATAGCATGTAGAGTAAATTTACCTCAAACATTTTTACGGTGACCTGTGAGTACATACTGTAATTATTCTCAAGGGAAGTATACATACATAGCCATCTTTAGTAGAATGCCGCGAGCTTAGATCTGGCAACCCTGCCAGGAAGAGTCATTTTAACACTTATTTTAGCTCTCCATAGGCAGTGGCTTTGCCTGATTCGTTATTATGGCCTACATATCGGCGTATCAGGGAAAGCCACAGTCGTTGCTGAGACAAAATAAGTGTTAAAATTACCCTTCCTGGCAGGGTTTCCAGATCTAAGGCCTCGGCCTTCTACTAAAGACGGCTATGATCCATATCACAGATGCAAAGAAAATCAATTTATATTCGTTCCTTTAATAAATTGTAAAATGATATACATTGGTAAATACAGATATTGCAGATTTATTAATAAACATATTGTACATACGTCAATGTTGTCAAATTCATTCCTAAGTGCAAACTAATACTTCAACGTTGGTTATTATATAGGTTCACGGGTTTCTTCAAAAATCTCTATTTTTTCGAAAAAAAAATATATTCTGTATTTTATGTAAATAAAATTGGCGCTTTATAATCATTGACCGCCAAAATACTGTGTATTTATAATAAATGTGCGATATCTATAAGGAGCTCCACTCCCTCACTTTCTTTTAACGAAACCGAAGGTAATCGAGCTAAAAGTTAAAATGTGCAGGCGGTTGCTGAACTGTATCGACAAACTTGGATAGGTAATTCATTACTAAAAATGAAGTAGAAAATATATACATGAGTTGACGGCTGTATATTTCTAAAGAGCTAATGCAACCTTTGAACGAGTCGTTCAGAAGGTACTTTTTTGGTTAGCAACTCAATCAGATTAAACGACGAATGAGTAAAATTTCGGGTACCATAGTTTCATACTTTGTAAGTAGGTGTTTAATAGTGCAGAACGCAAAATTTTACTAATTTATCATTCACTCTAAATGTGTTACAACCAAAAAAATTAATCACCCATGCAGCCGATAGGAAGAAACAAAGCTTTAATGTCGTGCATATCTTATTAACATAATTTGTTCATTAAGAACCATCTGTCGAATTTCGGTCGGTAGAATTCAATAAAAATTATATTGGCGACATTTATTTGTTTATTTTTTAACTTGGTTTAAACGTCTAAGCTATCTATTCAAGCGAAAAAAAAAATTCTGAACGGAGAAAGTTTTTCTTTATTTAAAACTGTCAATTCGTTCTTGTGACGCTAAATTTAAGAACGCAGTAGATTTTTATGTCAATCATCCAGAAATTCCCCCACCCAACCTTATTCCTAATTAACCCCCGTCAAAAATTAAGGGTGTTATGAGTTTGATGTCTTTGTCTGTATGTCTGTGTCTATGTTTGTGGCTTCGTAGTTCCCACGGATGGACCTATTTCAATGCTTTTTAGCCTACTTTCCGAAGGGAAAAGAAGGTTTATGAGATCACATTTCTGTCTGTGTGGCTGTGTGTGTAGCTGTGTGTGTGTGTTAGTCCTCCCCTAAAAAACATTTGTATCAGTGGAAAGCCAGTTTCGTCGGGATGGTTCTTAACGGTTTTCATGAAAATATGTCTAGTAGTTTAAACGTTATCAGCTCTTTCCGAATCGGTGCGAGAATTTCATAGACATGAAATGGAACATTTGTTTAGTTAAATGTAATATTTACAAAAATTTTAGAAGTATTACATTTTAAAGAATAACTGACTACTTCAATTAAAAACTAAACAAACCACACACATAATCCGATCCTTTAAAAAGTGAGAGGTAAAAATAGTTTTAAACTATGGTCGTCCCTTAAATTCGTTGGGAAATCACTAAGTAAACAAAATACAGAGTTTAAATTATCAAACCTAGAACAAAATGTATAATTGAAACAATATTTACGCATTTAGCGTAAACATATATGAAATTCCAAACGATAAGCTTAAATCTTATCTTAAATTACTTATATATTCAATTGTTTACTGATTCGTCATTTTAAGGATTTGGGCTTTTAGTTTCGTTCTGTTTCAATTTCGCTAAATTTAACTACTTTATTTGTAAACTAGTGTTCCCTGACGCGGTTAACAGTTACAATATTTTCATATTATTATTACTTACTTCTTAAGGAACTGTTTTATGTGCCCAGTTTAATACATTTTAATTTAAGTTATTATTTAATTATATACGTAGTTGTAGAGGCAGTTGAAATGGAGATAATGAGAAAACTATAAGGCATGTTGTTTCCCAAGTGCACGTTGTCCTGCTTACCCCGTGTATAGTTACATGGAGAGGAAGTGACTTGATAAGTGTGATGCTTGCTTGTTGCAGGGTATAAGAGGAAACACGACGGATGCGTGCGAGGACCACGATCCATGTCAACATGGCGGCATATGTATCTCCACAGACAGTGGACCCATCTGTGAGTGTCGTAACGTCGACTTCGAGGGCATCTTCTGCGAGAAAGGTGAGCCGACAATCCTCCCAGTTATGTGTGTGTGTTTCCTGGTTGCAGGCTGTCTTGTTTTAAAAGTATTGTTGTGCTCCTTGATAAAACGCCCCGTACATGTTACAACATAAGAGAGCCATATCGAGTCCAGGCAAATATTTACTACTGGGTATGGCAATGTCCGTCCCAGCGCTACTTAGGTGAATGAAAAATTAAACGTGATAGCAAAAAATTATAATTTATGACGTTCCTCATGTCGTTTGGCTGTAAACATCCTTATTCAGAAAAGTAAACAGTATTGCCAGAAATGTTAGCTGATAAGATCACTGCACATACTGTAGTTGTCTTCAGAACACAAATTAATTAGTTTGATACATTGCGTATGTATATATGTATATATATATATATATATATATATATATGTGTGTGCATGTGTGTTGGCGTGTGTGCATACGGATGAGGGTTGATTCGCGCGTGTGTGTTTTGCCTAAATTCTTTCAAAGAGTCAACCAAATTTCAAAAGAAAAAATAAGACCTCGTTGGTTCGAATGTACGTATTTACTCTATAAAATCTATATATATATATATATATATATATATATATATATATATATATATATATATATATATATATATATATATATATTAAATAACCGTCAGAAGAAAAAGCGCCAGTTGAACATTGTACATGCCACATACTCGAGTGAGGCATGCATACATGCGAATGTAGTTAAATACAATTTTTGTATAAAACAATGTTTCAGGACGGCGAGGATAAAGAATTGTTACTCAGCAAGGACACAGTTCTACGTTTGTAGAAAGGAAATTCTAAGTGATCTAGTTCCAAAATACACCGAATTTAAATGAACTATGTGCAGGTGCCTACGTTTTGCTGTGAGAGCTAAGTCCCAATAATGTTCTTAAAAATTTTTATGATAGTTGAAATATTACATGTCCCATATGAATGCATACTCTTGCATCCCTGTTTTTCCCTTTTACTCGAAAGCATAATTTTTGGCTCTTGATCATTTAGAGTTTCCACTCTACATTTGATGTATTCTTAACTACTGCTATTCTGATTGTAAAATAAAAGAACTTCAATATCCGTACTTCAGTATCAGTTAATAAAATATATATTGAAATAATTAATATTTGTGTTTCAATTTTAGTTCAGTTTAACCTTCCACGTACGCAGTGTTCTTGCTTAATGGTGCATTGTACATCAATCAACCCGGTAAACATTTGATGAATTCTACATGTTTTTGTGAGCATATAAAAAGCGAAAAGGAAATATTAAATAAAATATTTTGCCAAATATTTTCCTGACATTAGCATTTAGGCTCGGCATTATGAACAGTTCACCAGACATGCATTTGCTCGAAAATATGGAATAATCGTTTTGATTAATATATGTACTGTAACAAATTGTTTGTACCTGCACCACACCTACATACATACAGGAGTGCTGAGGATAATACAAATTGTGAAAATATTTTCCATGTACTTGTGGTACGTATCCCATTAAAGTATTCGAAAATGTAATACGTTTACGCAAAATGCCATCTTTGTATGGAACAATACAGTACGGTATGGTTTATTTATTTTTTTATTTATTTTAGTGTCCTCCGTTGGATCCTTAATTAGGGATATGGAGTGTGTCAACGTTTTTACAATACACATAATTAAAATTAAACAAATAATTGAAGGTTTAACAATGTTTTGTAAACACATTTACACCATTTTACATTTAGGTACACGTAAGATAGGCTACCTTGCAGCTATCAATACTTGAGACATCTGATAAGGTCCAGTAACACACTAAATACAAAATTATTTACATAGATCCAAGATACAACAGAATTAAATTAAATTACCATACAAGGTATATGTTAATTAATTCCGCTTCATGTATAGGAAATTGACATAAATAGGTTACCGTGATGTGCAGCGTTAAATGAAGGTTTTAAGTTCTCCAGAGAATTATGCGTGCCACGATGGAAACTTTGGATAAGTGAGTTCTAGCGTTCATATGAGCAGACGGGAAGTGAAACAGCAAGAAGAATATTTGCTGCTCTCTGTTGCGCCATCGAGCTATCCTTGCTTAGGTTTGCACGGCTGAGTAGCTCGAAGGAAGAAGCAGGTGCGGGGCTGGATAGAGAGGTTGGTGTGAACAAAGTAACCGCACAAGTTCCGTAATGAAGAAGGCGGTGAGGAGGGTTCTCTGAGCTCGGCGCGACCAGCAAGTTCTACCAACTCCTCTAACAATCTTCCCACGGGCGGTGCTGTGTGTGCCGAAGGGTTGGCTGCCCTTCCTGAGATGCCGTAGGCTGCCCGCCAACTTGACAGCTGCGACTTCACAAGCTTCTACCGGAAGGCATCGTACGAGCTAATCACTACGGCCAGTGATTTTTGGTGAAAAGAATTCTGGAACAATTTGTTTCAGTGCCTTGTTTCTCTGCTTCATGTTCAGTGATTGGAAGTTTTTATCTTTCGGCGTCTCGGGGTCCTACCAGCAAATCACGGACGTGTGGTGACGCGGTAACATTGTTCTGGTTGGTGCAGTCAAATCAGCCACGCCTCTGTCCTATTATATTCTGCCAATAACCACGAACCAGATATGCAGGTGTGCACATTAGGCATTGACACAAGTTGTTGCAAAATCCTTTATCCCAAAAATCACTGGCTCTACTAATCACATATTGTGTTGACACAATGGTTAACCTAGAGAACAGAAAAATACGTACACATGTGATATTTATGGAAATGAAAATGCAACCTAATAATAGGTGCATAAAGCAAAAATGCACTTCTTGGGAGTCTGAATCGTAAGGTTTCTCGCTAGATAGACTGTATGTGTGTGTGAGGCAGGGGTGTCATTTCAGTATTTTTTTCGGGGTGAGGGGCAAGATCTTTTTTGGCGACAGTGACCTTGTTGCATCTTTTTTATTAATTAAGCACGAATAAATTAGAGACTTTACTAACAAAACTTTGGTTTTATGTGCTTACGTTAATATTATTTAAATAACAAAATACACAAAACATTTTTTTACACATTTCCTTTTAAATTCAGGGTGGCATTTGCTCCCCTGCCCCTCCAAAATGACGCCCCTGGTGTGAGGCCAAAGATGCCGGCGACTCATCGACGTATCGTAGTCCTGTTGCAAGACGTGTACTGCTAAGCACAACTCTGAATTGTCTATGCCTAGAGATGATGAATTATCGCGGGAAAACCTGACTGCTGGGTTTCAAAGTACGTTAAGCTTACCAAAAGCGTACTGGCTTTTAAGCTACGTGGAGCTGTTGCCCTATTCGACTAAGCCAATGAGGTTCCGGTTTTTGTAATATTCGGCACCTGTTATTGGCCTGAAGACAACTACGTTGTGTCAGACGTATATAACACAATTGTACATGCTGCAAGAAACTACAGCGTTTTCAAGGATATCTTGGCACAAAAATTTTCTGCGACGTACCTACCATCATTAGGGTCATGAATTTTTCGCGAAAAGAATTTTGCCCCAGTTTGTTTCACTGCCTAAGTTCGTGGCCCTAACCATCATCTCTATCTGTGGAACATTAGACTGGTACGGCAAGTATACTCCACGGCCAGTAGCATGTAAGAGGCAAGGAATGTGATGTCCAGTAATAAACCTCGGCCTACACAACACATGTTTATTGGCTATGACAGGTAGGCACACTGAGTCCATGCGATCAAAGCGTATAGTCGGAGCTTACATTGCAAGCCTTGGAACACGACCTCGATACGCCACTGGGGCCAGCGTATCTAGTTCAGTAACATTAGAACCACTTATTCTCATTGAATAGAATTACACCTACTTGTTTCAGACAGTGACTTACGCGCATATCTGCAGTTATTCTTTATGGTCAGTGATTTGAAGTTTGTAACTGTCAGCGTCTTAGTAGTTCTATCCACAAATTGCATACGTACGATGTTGCGCTAGTCTCGTTCAAACAGGGACAGTCAAATGAGTGACGCCTCTTCACGAAAGCACATCGCCCAACAACCATGAAGCATATCTGCAGACATGCACGTTAGGCATTGAAACAAAGTGGTGGAAATTCTTTTCACCAAATATCAGTTGATCTAAGCATGACCTGTACGCGCCAGCCACTCAACTGGCGTGCACTGTATTTCTGTATTAATTGTTTTATGTGACAGTTAAATTTTATTTGTTGTAAATATGGTTTATAGTTAGAGGTATGTAAATTTCGCAGATACATTCCAGGTCAGGTTGAACGCCAATTATGTATCCTTCATTGTTATGTCTGTGATTTGCTGGCGGCTGTTATGAAACGCGTTTGACTACTGCAAGCCAGTAGTAAATAAGGAAATAATGCGAAGTGCTATCGCTTGCTACCTGCTTGTACGGTTATAAGCCAATAGATAATCGATTGTGGCCAGTGGGTGGTTAGGACTGACAAGTCTAGGCTGCTGCCAGATGAATCCGCGAAATTGACGTACCTCTATTTATAGTCCAACGCATGTTTCATTTTTTTTCTCTCTTTTAAAAATGTTAATATCTTCGCAGATCTGGAAACATCGTTCTTCGACATTTTTAGAGGCTCGCAAATCATGTTTCTAATAATCATGTTAAAATGTTAGCCTCATAGCGACGTAGTTTGATAGGTTTCCTTTTTTTCAGATTTACTTATTAAACGCATGTTATAAATTTTCTTCAAATAAAATTGTTAAAAGAGGAAGTTCTTGTAATAATTTTCAGGCGCATTTAGAAGGCCATTTTATTACCAAGTTCTTATTCTTTAGTTTGACCCTTGCTGCAACCTCACCTTCACAAATTTTCGCACCTGTTTGCACATCTATTTTAAAATCCTGTTTATTTATTTTCACGCGTGAACTTCTAAGGGCGTGAGAATAAAGAATATGAAGTCCTTTCGAGATCATTGATCGCAATGCAAAACCAACATGCGGTTTGCTGAACAAAATGCTGATCACCATTCAAAAACTTGAAGATATTTACCGTTTATACATAGTATTGTTCAGTTAAGGGCGCTGCCTACCTGGTACATCTGGCTGAAGTACATTCGATGAAATCAGTCACCTTTGAAGATGCCACTTTCGAAAAATAATATTATAACTTTTTTGTATTCATATGAGGAAAGCATTGTTGAATGATTAAAAATATAAATGAATGGGTTTATTTGAGTGTTTTTGGGAAATTAAAATCTTAATTGTTGATACTTTTTAGGGTATTAAGAAAAACCTTAACAGTCCTGTAGCAATGTAAGCCGCATAGAGATCAACCAAGAATCAGTGACGCAACATTTTATGTAGCTTCGATATATGACTGAGCGCCAACAAATTAAATTTAACATGTTAATTCGTAGCCTTGCTGGAATCAGGCTCTAGGGTAGGTAGCGTCCTTAAGAGGGCGTGGTACATAATTCAACGCTAAAAACATTTTTCTATAACTGTAGGTTTCTTGACACCAATTTGCGAAAATTAGACAGTAGCAATCCTAGATAATTGTTTTAACCAACGATTTAAACAAAACTTCTGAGGCACAATCTCTGACGCCGGAACCTCGTGCGTTTAACTGCGGCGCAAGAGATCACGCGTAACGAATTAGTAGTCCTGGATAAATATTTACTCATAGAGTTGGCAAATACCGTTATCTAGGATTGTCATTGAGTTTTTTATCCATATTGGCTTCGAAAAAAGCGTAGAAATCAATTGACATTTTCAGCGTTTATTTGTCTACCACACACTCTTAAGACTCGTTTCAGTGGCCATATTGAATTTTATTATTTATCACTTTCTTTAGAATTCTGTTAAATCGGTAACTACACCACAAATTCTATTTACCTTGAACTACATTACAAGCATATCAATAGAGCTAGTAATGTACAGTTAGGTCGCAATTTGTCGGGCAAATTATGAATATAAAAAAATTTGCCACAGACATTGCGGCGTAATTATAAGTTAACAGCTAAATCACAAGGTCTGTACTGAAGCGAAACGTAAGTAGAATTTGAGGAATAATCGCATATTTAACATTTTTCTTCTTAGAATTCGAAGAAAGTGAAAAATAATATAATTCAATTTGGCGACTGAAACCAAGTCGTAATAAAGGATAATATTGCTTTAAATTAAGTCACATTTCCGTTCCGATCCCATAATCTATGTTATTGACTGAACATTTCAATCATCATGTCTTCTGTGTACTAATTAAGTACACTACACTGAATTCACTTAATTAGTATATAAGCCAGAAGCAACACTTTAACTGAATGTCGGAAGGTTTTTTTTCCTTGAGAGACTCGCTTCACTTTTGTGTAGAATATACTCCTGACTCTGAAAAAAAATTTTAGCGACTGGTTACCAGTTTCTGGCAGCAGTACAAAGAAGTTCTCTCTAACGTTTGACGACATGCCTGTACTTATGGATGTTAAATTACATAAATGAACGTTTTACATTATATATTGTATAAACCAGGGCTTGCGCCCTCGTACAATCAGCTCTTCATCGACCAGACTCGGAAAAGAACAGTCTTCTAAAATAATGTCAAGAGGGGTGTGCTTCTTACATAAAATTAAAGAATGAAATGGGAATGCGTAGTAATGGATTTATAAACAAAACACTTGCATTTATGGTGAAACGTTTGTGTAAACTTTGCAACTTAATATACTTAGGACCGCAAAATATTTAAGTAAAGTAAATGCAGACATGATTGATACGCACATAGTTTTCAGACTCATCCAATTTGAGAACTGATTAAATTATGCACTTTTGATTATGTCATCAAATTTTCACTATGCTTAGTCAAACTCTTTACTTCAAATTCTTGTTTATCCTAATATTCGTAACCTTATGCTGTGTAAGCAACAACAATAATTAAAGAAACAGAAAATTTTACTAACCAGCAGTTTAAATTATAATCGGAACATAGTTGGAACAAAACCAGACATATGAGAAACCGGCCTGTAATGACGTAAACATAAAATCAAATATACAACTTATAGCTACCCAGAAAGTGTTTCTGTTTTGCAACGACAATCATTAGTCGTCGTAATGCACATTTCTGAACGACGTGACTTCGTTATGATTTTCCTCGCGGTATTTTTGCATCCCTCTAGATTCGCTGCAGAGAAAGACTTGTGACCTTCATTATTTGATCTAACTAGCGTATTGCTGTCCATGCACGTAGCCATCAATCTTCCCTTCAATTATATACTTTTCTAAGCTTCCGCCATTTATTCTGTGTTACCAAAGAGCTTCATTATTCTTCTAGTGAAATAAGTAAAACGACGTTTAGTAATGTAGACCTGTTGTTATGTAAAGATAAGTATTCCCTTCACTTCTGAAAACATACAAAATTCTTTGCCGGTGCTACATTTCTAAGACGCCAATCCGTTTTTGTCTCTTGCTTAAACCTTAGATGGTGGTTCAAGTTTCACAACTATACAAAAAAACGAAAAACACAAGTTCTTATACTAAACGGATCTTTGTGTTTTTGGAAATTGCTCGATTCTGCCAGATCATTGATAACTAACACGCTCTAGTTCTCGTAATATAAATGGTGATCGACTTGCGCTACACAGTCAACTACCATAACTTTTGGCTTACTCGTATTCGTGTTTATGTAGTCCATATTTGAGATTTAATCCCGTTATTCTGGCCAATACGTTTGCAGGTACTTATTTACTGCCAGCAAGAAAAGTAATATCATCAATAAACCCAGTATTTTCGACACTCATTTGAAGAATCTTAGACAGCTAGAACCACGGTCTTAGAATAACAGGTCTGGACACTAGCCCATATACCAATGCTATTGAGTTGACCCCGTTATGACTGAAAGCGCCACTAGCAATGAAGTGTTGTTTTAACATTGCAATATTGTGTCTTACTAGCAGTGCTCCTAGCATCTCCGACATGTGCTTGCTCCTTGTACATCCATTTGCGCAATGTTAAAATAGCCCCAGAATGCCAGTGGCGCCAATCAGTCGTAAGAGGGTCAATTTTCAACCCAAATGTCGAGACCTGTTCCTCTATGGACGTGGCTAGAACAATAAGCAGAAACATTTAAGGATTTCAATACATACAGTAAAAGTTCCAATACATACATATATATATGAAGTAATGTAAACAATCGTGTAATACGAAGTAACTATTTTTACCTATTTTTCGAACGTGTCACAATCTAAATATTTCATTTAACCTTCGTCTATATTTTAAACACAACTTAGAGCACGTTTTCATAGATTCTTTACGTTGCGCCTTTGCACGGCTTTTACCCACATTTTCGATTGTTCTCTTTGTACTGAAAGTTGCATGTTTCGTTCATGAAGCGACACCAAAGAACTGTGTCATTTTAATGTGCTGGTTTGTGGACGAGAATGACAACTTCTAATACGACCTCACCGAACATTTCCACTACTTTGTAATAAAGCTTTGTACGTCTAATTCGCGATTTAAAATGTATGAATGTTTATTGACAGCTGGAATTAAAGAACCACAGAACATCATTACATTTTATGTGCTACGTTGCGACTAAGTATCACTGGTATATTGCTGAAAAGTTTAAAAGTAGCAAAACAAGCAACGTTAAACTGAACCAGTAATTTTGAAAATTCTTCACGACCTAAAATGTTATTCCCTGTTTATATTAATTAGCGTGAGAAACGTTGTCGTTTCAAAAGTCAGTAGATATTAAATCCCCTGACATGATTCATCGATATATTTTAATTTTTGTGTAAAACGTAAGGCGTTCAGAAGTCATACCGACTAATTTCATTGTTACTAGTTGTTTAGTAAGACACATAAAATATTTTTGCGTGTAAAAAATTCGAGTGGTAAAAGTTACATGGTTTCGTAATTTTTTCTTCCGTTTCATATTGCAATATATTTTTGTGAAAGTATTGATAATCTTGTACAGATATAATGGAAAAACTTTATTTTTGTGGAGTTAAGTCAGATTGTCAACTTAAATTCATTCAAAAATGTTCAAATGAGTTATACACAAATCCAACCGTTTCTCATGAGGTATCGAGTTCAGACCTCAGCAGAATCCCTTCTTAACCCCCCACTCCCCTTTTACACAAGGACGATTTGCGGTGACCAAGAGGTTATGTTTTTCACTATTTTCAACGCTTATGTATATAACTTAAACACTGTCAGAAATATTGGTTTGAAATTGGGCACAGTTGCATTTCTTTCTTACACCCAAAGCATTTCGAAATTTTGAAAGAGAAAAAAAAAAAAAAAAAAACTTGAAAACTAAGGAGTACCCCATATTAAGGTGGCTTTGAAAATTTTTTTCACAATTTCTGTTAACCTACAAAATTCTTGAAAATATTTTTTGTAATTTAAATGTACCAAATTTCTGTACAAAATGATTATTGATATATTTTCAACACGTGGAACTAATTTTGCGTGATATTATTCATTTTTTCAAATTATGCCCGATTTCAATTTTCTCATTCCGATACTTGGAATTTCATGTATTAAAATGTCACATACGCGAATTCAACTAAAGGATAGCGAAGAAACTGCGTTTCTTTCATTATATAACAGCTCTAAATTTTTCTTAAATATAATAGAGACTGTCCAGGAGAAATTAACTTCAATATCATTAATTATGGCAATGATTTATATATCAGGCAAATATAATAAACTTGCGTTTCGAGAAATGTGAACATCATAGTCCTTCATTTAAGCCACGCACGTATGGCATTGGAGAGAAAATAACATTCTCGTGGGTCGATTAATAGAACAACTCACTCGTAGCCATTAATTTCCTGCTGCAACTAGCCCAGGGGAGAACACGGATTACGGGATATTAAAGTCCCTTGGATTTCCGACTGCAGAGCCACCCGTGAGTTCGGCTACATCATGTCCCGAAACTTCGATCCCACTGAATACTATATGAAATTATTTTCGACTAATCCGGGTGCGATAAGTTTCATCCGAACAAAATGACAACCGGGCTTGACAAACTCACCTTTTCCGTTTGGTATCAAAAACACTCCGTTGCGTGTGTTGAATCAAAGAATAATTAGATAAATTAATAAAACTATCAAGTCGAAGAAAATTAAGCTAGTTGTTGACCCCTCATTCGTCCTTGCAGTAATGTGAGCCTAAAATTTCCAGAGTGTTGGTAAAAAAGCAATAAAGTAAGAATAACATATATTAAATAGATCATTTAATATTTAATGCTCTATAAATATAGGCCAGATCTCTCAAATGAAATTCTGTTGAATATAAATATCGTAATCTTCACTTACACTTCAATTTTACTCCCCATACATAGAATGTGAGTGCAAAGTTTGGTATTTTGTACACAGGTTACATTACTTGAACACACAGGTACCTAATGACAAAGTTTAAACATGAAACCCAATGTTTTTCTACAGGTCAAACTCCATGAAGTCCATTTTCTGAACTTATCTGGCAAGTGCATGATTAACCATTCCAAAATACATATTGTAGAAAAAGAATAACCATGTATATACTATTAATTTTAGAGTAATTTGCAAAGGAAAAAAAAGTTAATGAAATCACCTTCCATTTATGTGTCTGAGAGTGTGTGCCTGTGTCTTCAGGTGTGTACGAGTGTGTGACCGTGTTTTTGTGCCCCTAAAATCTTATGAACCCGTGGACCGAATATCATAAACCTTATTACAGTACTTTTTTCTCATAAAACTTGGTACACATTATGTGGCCTACTCAGTAAGTTGACTTGATTTTCTGTGTATTTTGTTTATGCCTTGTTCATATTTTCAAAAAGTCAGTCATATGAATATTCCTGTTCACATGATATATATGAGAAACTGTTTCTCTGAATTTCATCTAATTTGGTTTAAATATAGTGTTCAGTAAAATCACTTGACTTGTACGTATTTTGTTCATGACGTGATCATATTTTTAAAAAGGTGGTTCTTGAACTTTTTTTATATAACTGCACGAAACAGTCAAATTTATTATGTAATCTCGTTAAGATTTTGTGGATATAAGCGAAGTGGCACGTTTTTGTAAAGCTTGTAACACCAGAAACCGAAAAATATTTGTTTACTTTTGCTTACATGACTTTGTAATATTTGAAAAAGGTAAATTTTAAATAAGGTTTATCTTAAATCTTAACTATGAAAATGTACACAATGGAAATTTTAAATGAACTTCAAATGATTTTCTACCAATTCACAAGTGAGTCTTTCAGTAATTCTGCAGAAGATTAACGCCTGCTTTAATGATTTTGTTAATTTCAAGAGCATATTTTCAAAATACGATAATTTTTTTTTTTTTTTACTTTTTTCGTTATTTTATATCTCGGTAACCAATCGACTAATTCAAACATAATTATTTTACTTGGGTTGTTTTGTGAATGTTCGTCATTTTTTTATGGCAGAATGACGTGAGTAAATGAAGATATGGGTTGTATTTTCAGACGTACTAATCCAACTATAAACATAATATTGTGGCAGTTCAGTATTAACAATTTGATTTCATAAGTAATTATTGCTGTAGATCCATAATATTATACGATAGTATGTCATGAATAAATAAGGAAATTATCTCATATTTGTAAAGGTACGAGGCCGAATGCAATTTTCTATGTGATTTCTTGCTCATTGTAGAAAGTATACTCATTAGTCAAGATAGTATCTTCACGCGTATTAATTCACGTAATTTTGTACTGAAGCACGAATATACTAGAATTTTACGAAAGTATTTAAAAAGTAGAACTTATTTTGTAATAGCTTCATTTTAGTATAATTGTTTATCAGCATTTTGCATTTATATATTAATATACTAGTATCATGCAATTATCTTTCTCTTTTTTCGATTTAAATATTTCCAAACTACTGTAAAACAGTAACCAAATCTCTAAGATTTCAGTTTAGACATTAGGATTAAAATCTACGAAATGGTAAATTTAAAACGTGTTTAAATCATATGGCCATATACTACTCTTAAAGGCTATAGGAATAGACAGTTAATTAATTATTTTAGTTGCTAAAGCAATAAGTTTAAGAAGTAAGTTTATGTGACAGTAGGAGATAGATGCACTTTTCAGTGATTACATATTTATAATTCACTTTGCAAACCATTTACTTTAAAATGAGCACATTTGAAGTGTAACCAATTATTTATTTTCACCTTTCAGCGTGGTTTTATTCATATATACTCCTTTATTACGAACTTTAAAATGTGACACTTCAAAATATCTACGGTAGTAACAATTGACGTTCAAGCTCACCACAAAATATATAAATTAACAATGTTTATATCAAGAAAATTATTAAATATTACTCACTTTACGGTGAATTAGCTGAACCTATATATGTAACTCACTACAATGTGGATATACGTGTACAGTACATATGTATAGTTGGTTATGTTGTATATTGTTGTGTTTGTGTCACATAATAATGAATTCGGCATAAAGGTGTATAAACACATGTTCTAAAGTCACGTGGAAAACACAGTATCCCTTAAAATAATTCGTATATAAGTTTTTTTCAGCTTGATAATAATACTAATATATATATATATATATATATATATATATATATATATATATATATATTGTTATACCACTTTACCGTATGCGTGGTAGGTAAACGAAATACTACAGTAAAAAATATCACGACCAGTAGTGAAAGACAGTTATACAGTATAATTCAATTTTACGCAAGACTCAGTAGGCCTTCACTTAAATCCTTAAACTGGTTGTAACAGCCTATTGAACGCTTTCACTAAAATATCTGCCATAACATCTTTTATATACTGCTGATCGTTTCCGTAAAGAAATACAAGTGTCGTTAGATTTAAACTGTAACTGCAAGCTCAAAGCTGTGAAATATTTTCCATGCAAATCAGTACAAATGACTGTTGACTCAGTTATATCCTTTTATTATATATTCGACATATTTTCTGTGATCGTAAAATTTTAACTACAACAGTTTGGTTCATTTACGAAACTTAAGTGACAGAAGAACATAAAAACTTTCTATACGTATAAATGGAATTTATATTATCAGTTTTCTTCTTTTATTATGGAAAATATCGTGAACATATGAAACAATCGTCAAATAAACACAATTTAAAATCATCTTGAAGGCTTCCCAGTTCTCGCCGATACTTCCATGACTCTTGAGTTTCCCAGAACACTAAATATTTTCAAACATATATCTTGTATGTGGATTAAGACACTACTGATTCAGCCAAAACCTTTACTTTAAATAAACGTTTACTAAAGAACGATGGGCGTTATATTGGAACAGATCATATGTACGCTCTACTCGTAGTTTAAGGAAAGGATCAATTTTATTAATTATTTTGGGTGAAATTGTGAACGTGCATAATGTTAACTGTTAAGTTTTTACATCATATTTGTGAAGTACACTCAGCCTCGGATGTGAACTTGTTGCTGTGTTGGAATAAGAAGCCGCTACTCTTAAATGTCAAAAGCAAAATTTTAAATTTTTGCATTATGCGCTTTCTTTGCCAACTGTATTGCCAGCTACAGATTCCCCAAGAATGCCCTTGCGTGTCATTTGCATAACAGGTTGAGATATGAGAACACTATGACATAAAATATGACAAGCACTTCCCTTTTTTTGGAAAATTTCTTTCTTAGTCACGTTAAGTCTTGGCTTAACAACAGGAAGTACAGCTGATTAAGTCGAACATAATAACAGCAGGAAAAAAAATTTTGTATAGTAAACTGTACTCTGTCTTCCTCAAGTCATGCTTTAGTTGAAATGATTCCGCTGTTTTATGTATAAGAATTTTTCAATTAAATTAAAATGTCAACAACGCATTAGAAAAGTTAACTTTAAAATTATTCATTTAGGTTTTGCACTCTCACAGTGTTCAAAATAGGAACAACTAATAAAATTCCCAGCCTTGAGTAAAATAAAATGCATAAAAATATTTGTACTTCGCAGAAAAGTCAGATACCTAATATATATATGTGATGTTTTTCGAAGTGATAGTACATAGGAAGTAATAGTACACACGCTACTGTTTGGTTTTAAGAAAAACAGTTTTCTACTAAATACTAAAGTTTTATAGTTTTAATAAATGTGTGGTTTTTTTATTGAAAA
Organism: Medauroidea extradentata; assembly: GCA_003012365.1. NCBI lineage: Eukaryota > Metazoa > Arthropoda > Insecta > Phasmatodea > Phasmatidae > Medauroidea > Medauroidea extradentata. The sequence goes on from PNEQ01025691.1 coordinate 101,278, forward strand.
GCAGTTAGTCACAGTCATTTTGTGCTACTATACAGTTAAATCATTAGATAGTATTTTCTCAAGATATCACCAATGTATCTCAGAAATACCATTTGGTTCTGCATATACATTTATTCAAATAAGGTTTTGATGTTGAATTATGGAAACCTTTGTGTAGCTCTGCAGAAGTTGGACTTATATTAAAATTAAGCCGCACTTAGATTGTCTGAAATACGTATTTTGCTTAGTTTTAGAAAAAACTGAGTCAGGAGGTTTTTTTCTTACTTTTACAACATATAGTATAATCAAAAAAACACTTGTTCTCCATCAGCATTAACTCTATAGTTATTTCCAACTGCAAGCTGCCTACGTCTAATGTTATAGAAATCAGATTTAACCATCTCAATATTAACGTATATATTGTCCATTTTTTATGAAAAATTGATGTTACTTAGCTTCGAATGTAAACTTTACCTCTTCTTGCAGCCCTCTTCCTCTCCCTTTTTAAAAATGCATACATCGCATCTCTTTCGTTCTGAGAGCGCCTAGTTACAATATTTCAAACATTTGATTTAATTTCTACGTTGTTTTAAACACACTGAGTATACAAGAGCATACATGAAGTTAAGACTCGTTTTTGTCTTTTCAGTGGTACGAAATATTAAATGCAACTGCCTATTTCATTTACAAACGTTCTTGCAATACCTTCGTGCCTATGAGTAAATATGGCTTTGCTTCTTCATAGTATTATTGTAAACTGTGAAACTGTAGCACAGCAGCCTATACACGTAACTGGTAAAACTGCTTTCATATTAATGAAAAAAACTTGAGTGTTGTTTTTCTCAGATACTATATGAATATCCTGTTCCATTTATTACAAATCAAATAACTCTTTGGGTTCTTATACATCAGATTCAATTTTAAATTCTGTAACTGTTCCCACCTTGACTGTTGATCCGTTTTAGTTTGCTGGACAGTAATAATATGATATTCCGAGTTGAAAATCGATTTATCACACAACATGCTCCTTTCCATACGACACTTACGTCATACTTACTAGTATTTTGTAGGCCTACTGTAGTATATTGGAGCCGAATTAAGAAAGAGAGATATTGAAATAATTCCTGTTCGAAACTGACCAAGAAAGTACAGTCTTGTTTCAAGAAGCTACTTGTTTTCGAGCCGTAGCTCATCAAAGTTTGTTAACTGTTAACAAGTAAGCCGAATAAATATCTAACTACAAGTTGATATAACGCAAGCCGCGCTGTTCTTCTGAATACAGTAGTGTGCTTGAGCATGTATAGTGGTGTATCATATACTCCATTGCCATTTAGTTGAATAGTTTTTTTTTTTTAAACTTGTTTATCGACATAAAATGTAATTTTGCCTTACCTAATTTCATTAAGTTTACATATAGTTTGTAAATAATATATATATATATATATATAGGCTATATATATATATATATATATATATATATATATATATATATATATATATATATATATATATATATACATATATATATACGCGCATATATTTTTTAGTAAAATTTGTGTAAAAAAGTTTGTTTCATATGACTTTATTGCTCAAAACCAAAAATAAATAACAATTTATTGGAAATTGTTACTATATTATAAAAAATCAAGTAAACTTGTGTGAACTCAAAAACTTAAATTGCTGATACGTGTTATACGATTATGTATATGATAACTAAACAATGTTAAAAGTGTTACTATACGTTTATAGAAATAAACATTACTTGCTCTCATGTTTGTCTTACAGCTTCTTTTCTGGTAAACTATAAAACGATCATGTAAACCAGCATATCAACACTTCTAGGTGTTGTAGGAAGAATGCTGCAGTATTCAATTCAACTCGGCAAGAGAGTTGCATCTGCAGTGGCAGTTGGAGTTAAATTTTACTGGTCTGTGTAACCTAGCAGCGCCCTTGTACAGATGCTCTCGATCTCGGGCAAGCTAGCGCTCTCCAGGGATACCACCACCTTCTCCTACTATTTCTCTGTTATTCCTCCGAAACCACCCCACCCCTTGCAACCGACAAGCTCTCTTATCTGCGAGGATATGGCTGGTTGTTTCCGCCAACTAGCTACCGGCAGCCATTTTGATTCCGCCAACCCCACCCCGCCACACACCCACCTGGCCTTCCACCCCTCTCAGCCTGCAATAAACGAGGCAGCCTGCTACCCTTTTACTCGTACTGCTGCAGCTGCCTTGCTGCGAGTAAGCCTTGAACGTTCCTCGTATATTTCTGCCCGCCATAAGAAATAACTATCTGCTGACGGTTAAGTCACCATCTATGTTGAATAATTATATAACAAATTATAGTATACTGACACCATCCATGTCACATAATAATGTAATAATGCAATAGAAGTAGGTATTAAATCTCAGATAGCGGAAGTTTTAATCATTGAACTGATTTTACCGCATCAATAGTACCTACATTCTCTAAAAAACCAAAAATAAATTACGAAAGTTGATTCGATGTACCATAAATGATAATAAAAAATAATATGTTAAATTTGTTTTGAAAATTACGTGGACGTAATTTGCGTCCCGAAAACATTTGTTCATGCCCATAAGCTGGTGCGTAAAAATAAAAAATTACGAAAATTTTTCCTTGTGTTAAGCGACGATTTCCCTTTTTAATAAAATTAAGTGAACACGCTAATGCATTATCTCCGATGAACTTAGCAGTGGATTCCAGAGTGGATGGATCATATAACTTTGGTGGCTTATGTAAGATAATTTAAGATAAATTTTAAAAAAATGTAAAATAATTGTTTCATATTTATTTGAAAATGTACATCTAGCTAATCTGATTATGCTGACACAATAAGAACACGATGGTTATTGTTTTGTGGATTTTACATTGGTGATATTACAATACGCTTATAAATTAAAATGTGCACTCGGGTACATGTTCACTTGCGGTCAAGTATTTTTCTGGCTTTATTCCCTTCAACCGAAATTATTTTTGTTTCTTCTTCCTCTAGTTCATGACGTCATATATTAAGTGTTGAACACTCCATCCGATAATTAGGAGCGGATTTTCGCAAACAGGGCTCTGGCAGTGTTGTTGATTTTAACAGCCCAATGGTGGTTCTGGCACCTAATGTTTGTGGTTTCTGCTGAATATCAACATACTCCCGACGGAAATTCCCTGTTTGGTTACTTCCTCTACGGGTGTTGACGTAGGCCACCGACATAACAGCGACTCGTGCGCGGTGTTGTTTATACGCTCTACGGGATATCTGCGTCATATCTGGGGGTCATTTAACCACCTGACTATCACGTAATCCAGCATGGTTAGGGCACAAAGTTCCAATACATATTATTATGCTGAAAGTCGTGGTATTTATTTTAAACAAGGCTTTTGCTTAATTATAATCGACGGTTTGGAGTTTTTAAATAGTGCAGGTGAAATAAAATAGTACAAATATCAAATATTCCCTGATGTTTACTTTTTTAACGAAACTATTATGTGCCAAAATGTGTATCGTGTTCCCATCCTTTGCAAGCCGATGTGATTTGTCTGAAACTGAGTTAATAAGTGCATTTTCGTGTCAGTTGTAAGTTATAATGTAATTTTATGATGGTAGGTACTGTTGTGACTGATTATTACTACACTGTTAAAAAGCACTTTTAGTATCCTTGAGTTGGTGACTTCTCCTAAAATACAGTTGCCTCCCCGTTTCTAGTCTCGTACGATGTTAAAATAGAGAGTTGATAAACACTGCTTTCTGTAAAACAGTTTTAAAACTGCCGCTTTCTAATCCGCTTTGTATTTAAGGCAAATTTTAACATTTCACTGAATTTTCAACGCATGGCTATACTTTGATTATGAGTTAAGAATTTTAGATACATAAAATTATTCGAAACATTTCTTCTGAATTGCGCATACAACACTTTTTTTTTTTTTTTTCAAAATCAGGGAGATATGTTTATGTATGTTCTTCGAATACCAACAGTAATTATCACAATTTTTGAAGTGAAACTAAGTTTTTTGTTAGAAGTTTTTTGTCGAAAGACTCAAAACAAGCGTTAACGAAATATTTCCAAAACTGCATTCTTATAAGACTCTGCCGTTTTAGAAGAAAATTTTTAAAGTATGTCACTTAGCAAATATTTTCATTCTTTATAACCATTAAAATTTATTAAACACGATTAAACAATCAACTTCTCTTACTTAAACATAAATATAATTGTATAATCCTGAATATGATCAACTCAATTCCCGAAAAACAAACAACGATACTTTGTAATAGAAATTCGTCTAGAGAATGAAGACTTAATAGTTGGCAACAAGTAACAACAATGTGATAATCCGAAATATATTCAATAGATCTTAAAATAAGGAAGACAATGCCATCAACAAGAAACTATGTAAAACAAACAAGAATTTACCAGCATAACTAATATGTAGAGCCCGGTAATTTTAGCGAAAATATTTTTGCAGCACTTTGTTTCAGTGCCTTACGTGCGCACCTGCATCTCTGCTTTGTGGTCAGTGATTGGATGCCGTAGCACCCAGCATGTGGAGGTTAAACCCGCAAATCACAGATGTGATGTGTCACAGTTATCCGTGTACTGATTGGTACAGTCAAATGAATAACGACTCTGCACAAAAACACTCTGTCAATAGCCATGAAGTTGAACTGCAGGTGTGCACGTAAGACACTGAAACAAAGTGGGGCAAAAATCTTTTCGCGAAAACTACCGGGCCCTAGTAATATGTCTACTTTACTCAATGCAGGTTCAAATTATGCCTTGATAATAAAATATGTATTGCACATCTAGTCTTCAAACATGGTGAACCTACAAGATTACACACTAATTAAATCAAAGTTTGTATAATGAAGCATATAAGTATTAAATTTGCTTTCTATCGTTTAAGCAGTTATTGTAATGCATGTATCAAAAATGATGTATAAAAGTTGAAAAATCTTCGAAATTGAGTAATATACATTACTAACAACAACATGAACTGACAACTTTATATCCGCGGTACCTTACTACCAAATGTATAGCGAGTCTGAAAATAACTTGGAAAATGGTCCTGTAATATGTTATGTAATTACAAAACGGTCAAAGGGTAACCATATAAAAATGGAATACGGTATTAACGAAATAAATAAAACCGAAGTCGCTGTGTTTGGTACTACGTGTGTATCGAGTTAGATGAAATTCCAAATAAAGGTTCCTTTAGATATCTCATGTGATAAATAAATTTTCAAACGTTGCCGCTGTGTAAATGTGAACACGGCATAAACCAAATACGTTTTTAAGTCATTTTAGCTCAAATATTTACCGAGTTAGATGAAATTCTCAAACGTCATTCCTCAAATACGTCATGCGACCAAAAACGTGCAAATGAATATCTGTCATTTTGACATAATGAACCCTGAATAAAAATTATTTTAATAAATTCTATATGTTTCACGAGTTTTATTCAGTTATGACAATTGGTTTCTTAGATAACTCGTATAGCCAAAAAAGTTTCAATAGCCGCCATTTTATTAATATAATATGGTATAAGCAAAATACATAGAAGCCATGTTTCTTTACTAAGAACTGTATGTGTGCTGAGTTTGGTTCAATTCAAATTAAAGGTTATTCAGATATCTCGCGTGATAAAATTGTCACTGTTACGATAATATGGACATGGTATGAACTTTATACAATAATGTCAAGTTACCTTACTAAGTAGTAGTACTTTAACTGCATTGAGATTGATTAAATAATAAAACAGTTTTTTTATATCACATGTGATCAATAATGCTAAAATAATCCTCATTTATAATATACGAACATGGTACGAACAAGATCATAAATGTCAAATCACCTTACTAAGCATTATATGTTTACAGAGTTTCACGTAGTTCTGAAAAATGATTTCTTAGATATCTCGTGTGATCAGAATATGTTCAGTCAACCTCCATTTTGTAAATACGAACACGGCATAGAAAACATACAATTCAAGTAAAATACTATTACGACATGAACGAAATACACAAAAGTTAAATCAGCTTATTATTATGTTCTCTGAGTTTGATTAAATTCAGTTCAAAAGTTTTAGGGGTACGCGCGCACACACACAGGGAGGCAGGAAAGTGATGTCAAAAGCCTAATTTTTCCTTCGGAAATTAGACTACAAATAAATAAAGCAAAATATATTTACTATTCTATATTTAAATATATATAAATGAAATGACCATAGCTTTATCAGGTGTTAAGTATAGTATCTTACAGCACTCCCTTGAAGGCTGGCGGTGCTTCTATGCAGAATCCTACGATCGTAAACAGTCGTGAGGCTCTTGCGCATACATGCTGTGGCGTAATGAATATCAGTGGGGCAAAGAACCAAGCCGAGTAAAATCAGGTCAGTACCATGAAAAACAACAGACTACAGTTGCAGTAACAACAAAACTCCACACCCAGCAAGACACCACTGCAGTGATTGGTAAAAAGGAACACAAGATTTCATAAATGGCAGAAATGTGGTTTTGGCTATGAACTGTAAAATTAGCTAGTTGGAAGTCCTGCATATTATTCCTTCCGGGCAATTTTTATCTTTCCGACACTTAGTAATGTGAGTCTTGCAGCGAAAATAAAAACCTATTATTTGTTTTTAAGGTTTCTCGTAATTTAATGACGAGCACCACAGTAAAATATATTTCCGTTTTTATGATTGACAAGGCTGCCCGGTAAAATTCTCCATTTACAATGAGAAGCCAATAAAATGTCTCCCAATGTGTGCCACACGATGGTCGAATGTTCCGGCTTCATGGATACCTTGAACCACTTTCAGCTGTTTTATAAATGTGGTGAAATATCTTGTGCAATGTGGACGTAGTGGCGATAATTTGGGAAACTAAACATTTTACGTACAATACGATAAAAGTTACATACATTTTATGAAGTGTTTTTAGCTCCGGTGCAGGCCTATTATTATTATTATTATTATTATTATTATTATTATTATTATTATTATTATTATTATTATTATATTACAAGTTGAACCCGTGTTTCTAGGCTAGTGAGAAGAGTTCTGATGATTGCATTACACAAAATATTTTTTGTGTGTCAAATATCAATAAACCGTCGCATAATAAGCACACAGCGTGAATCCTGGGCTAAATTACAGACGAAAATGTTTGTGGCAAAGTGATGTACGATGATTAGGGACCCTGTTTTTCGCGAAAATAATTTTGCCCCACTTTATTTCAGTGCCTTACGTACACATCTTCAATTTTGCTTCATGGTTATTGGCAGCGTGTCTGTGTGAAGAGCCGTATCTCACTTGACTGACCCAATAACAATAATGTTCCTGCAACACCACACGTCTGTATTTTGCCGGTATATTCCTAAGGCTCGTGACAGTTAAAATATCCAATCACTGACCACTATTATATGCATGTTACGTTTAGTAAATGTGATATCACTAGAGGTACGTCAATTTCGCGGATTCATCAGACATTAGCCTAGGTTGCTCAGGCCTGTACACGCTCTGGATACAGTCGATTATTCATTGGCTTACAACATTACAAGCGATAGCTCTATGAATCATTTTCTTATTTACTGCTGGCTTGCAGTAGTCAAATACGTTTCGTGACAGCCGCCAGCTAATCACACACGTGATTATGAAGTATATATTGTAGGCGTTCAACCTGACCTGGAGTGTATTTGCGAAATTGACGTACCTCTAAACATCACTAGAGGCACGATTATTTCGCGTATTCATCTGGTAGCAGCATAGACTTCTCAGTCCTATACACACACTGGCTGCAGTCGAATATTCACTAGTTTCCAACCGTACACGCAGGTACCACGTGTGTTTGCAATGATTTATTTCCTTATTTATTACTGGTTTGCAGTCGTCAAATGCGTATCAAAACAACTGTCGTCAGATCACAGTAATGACAGTGAGGTATATGTACATCATTGATGTTCAACCTGACCTAGAATCAATACGCGAAATACTCGTGCCTCTAAGCATCACATATGGACTGCTAGGAATATTAACCAGCGTCCATTATATGACGAGATAAACTGTAGTAAGATAAATAAGACATATGTCTTACTTTGTGCCGTGTTGCCACATTGTGTGTGTAAAATATTAACGTACGAAACTATGCCACAAACATTTTCGTCTCCAATTTTGCTCAGGATTCGAATGGTGTGCTCATTATACGGAAGTTTTTAGACATCCTGTATATTTTATTGCTATGAACATAAAGATACAACCTTTCTGTTTCGTCATTAAATACAAAATATATTACTTTAGCTAGTAAACTGGAAGCTTACGAGCTTAAGCGTAAGCCCTACTTAAAACATAAATAAATAATGAAGATAATGACTAAATTCAACACATGCATGCATAATTTCAGAATTTTTATTATTATTAATCCTTTGTTTCTCAGATTCGTAAATTCTTCCCAGCGTATTCGTATTCAGAAATATTTTGTATTCAGAAATCTTTCTGAATTTTTGGGCAACGTAGAGTATGTAAAATTTGTGTTCGTAAGTTATTTTCTGCTACAACTTTATCATCATAGATATGTACTAGCATTGTATACGATACGTTTATGCCTGTATGTAAGATATACGACTATTATTTAATTTAAAAATCACTATTATGAAAATGAGCTTCGCGCCATGCCGATTTACCTAGTATTTATTTTTTATTTATACGGATTTCGCCTCTTTAGAGAAAAACGTCAGTTCAAAAGGAACGTTTAGTGGTATGATTTAATACATTACAATTTGAATTTTTTTAATGACATGTGCGGTATGAGTTTAGCCTTTTTTTCGAGGGAAAAAGAAGGTTTATAAGATCACCTTCCTATCTAAATATGCGCATGAGTGCTTATGTGTCTGCCAGCGTGTGTCCGTGTGTGTATGCTCCTCCCCCTCTCCTATATTACATGATATATCTGAAGTAATCATGTATCCTAAATTCAACCAAATGTATATACATGTAATACTTAGTACAGCAACTTGTATTGTGCCTGAACAATTATAAGTTTGGTTAATGGTGGTGCTTAAAATTATTTTTTATTCAAGTAAGAAGTGTTCGGAACATTTATCCTAATTTTCATTAGATTTGTTGCACAATTAGCACTAAGTAGGGTACCTTATTATTTTTATGCTTTGTTAAGTACTGTGTGTCTCGTAAATTCGAAAAATGTACAAAATGTACAATACTCCATAACTATTAAAACGTGTACTGCGGGGATTGTTAGACACATTTTAACGAGATTAATATCTAACCCTTGATTTAACTGGTCCTAATTATTATAGGTTCGCCACAAATAAATAAATACTGTATATTCGTATTTCTAGGTCTCCGTGACGAAATTTACCATTTTGGGATAATTTGCGCTGACATTTGAGGAAAGTACGCTCATGGCTAAAGTTTTAACGTCTCGTCTACGCACAAATATTTACCTCTTCGGTTTTGCCTATTAAATAAACCTGACTATTTATTATGGTTTTAAACGCTACCAGACATTTTATGTGTGCTTGTTGGTGTTATTTTACATGATACTATGTCCTCCAGTCGTGTCAGTACTAGCCATGTTTCGTAAGGTATATAACTAGTTTGTGTTAAACTATATTTTTTCTCAGTTTTAATATTTGCTTGGCTTTAATTTCCTTCCTTGATTGGCATTTCAACTCTTACGACGGATCTTCTGTCACCACGTTAAATCTTTTTAAAATTTGTTGTAACTCTTATTTCAGATGCGTATTTATAAAATATACCATGGAGCATAAAGTTTTATTTGGTGGACTGTTTAAATAGACCTTTACCATTATTAAAGTGCTTTTATTAGTTTTGTATTTAACTTTCGGGTAAACACATATGCTACACTATTTTGTACTCATACGTATAAAAATAAATCAGGAGCGATAATTACAGCACAAATAATCCTAATACAAAAATCATTTTATAATCAATTGTTAAATGACAGTTTAGTTTTAAAGTAGTTCTGCTTTGAAGTGCTGTAAAAATGTTACCAGAAGCTTATCACGTTTTGTTTGTGCAAGTTAATTTATGTATGTTAGCCATGCTAGTTACTTGTTAGACCTTGCAAATGTTTCGTATCATTTGAATTGAAATAGTCTAGTCAACCACCGTAATTGACGCAACCGATTTTTATGCTAGATGAAATTTGCTCGAATGTTTAAAAATGTAAACTTATGTATAGCTTCACTTTAGATTAATTGTGGAAACAGTGTTACGAATATGCTATCTGTAAAGAAAAGGTGTAATAAATAATAATTTAAAGAGCCGTCAATGTTTCAACCATGTCGACATTACGAATTTGATATTATTAATATGTGAAATACAAGTTACTTGTATATTTGAGAACCGTTTCATAGGAATACCCGACACATTGTTTACTGAGTATGTATAAACTACGCTATTGTTTTCCATTACTTGATGTTTATTCACAAATGGGACTGGCCTGATTATCGTCACAAGTACTGGCGTAAGTGCATTCCAGCAAGAGACCACCGTTGTTGGTGCACACACAAACTGTACCTAATTTTTTAATTTATTATAAGCTGTGCTAAATAAATTTGTATTGACCACATTTTAAATTATTTAAATGATTAAGTAAGTACGTACAAAGAATATTATATCATAATATTTGCACGATTTATGAAGCTAAGTACGGAACAATCGCTTTCCTATCAAGACTGTTATAAGCACGCAGGTATTTTTTTTATTTAGACACAATTCGTGATTTAACTCACGACTTTAAAATTTCATGACATCCATATAGCGCAAATGACTATGAGAGGTTTATTTAATCATGTCAGTTAAATTGTAAATAAAAAATCAGGAAGGTTTTTTGTGTTTGTGCAGTGTTTCAAGTCCCATTATAAAATTTAAAAATAAACATTTTTGATCGTTATT